>SNQJ01S0052402.1:136459-146911 GCA_010110895.2 Picea sitchensis
GTATAACATCAAGTGGCTTCACCAGGGACGAGATCTCTGTGTGATCCGTCAGGATTTTTCGAATGACTTATGGTTGAGTTTTTAATTGCATGCATTAATTGACCATTGGGAAACTTAACGAAAGAACAAGGAAAAGAAAATGAATTATACAGCCATTAACATATTTGCAGATCTGAAAAACAATGAAAAACAACAAACCATGATACACAGGTTGATAACGGAGTTTGACACAACTTTGCCTACGTCTCCAGGCCTTTTCTCTGTGAGGGAGGCTTCTTTATTTCTTTTCGAAAGCTTATTAGTACATATTTACAATGTTGATTGGCTTCTAGACTGATCTGGTCATGTTCGCCATGATCTCTAAAATCTTGCACAACTTACGACACCTGAAACGGATGTCCCGAGCTCTCAGAAATCATCCGACAGCATCTCTACCTCAACAGCTTCCCTGCCTCAAACTGACTTAGACCTGACTTTGCCTCAGCATCTCTACTCTCCAAAACCGTCCAAAAGCTCCATCAGCTTCAAAAAGCTTACCAAATGGCCTCAACATGGCCTTGGTTAAATAGTGGGAAAGTTGGTTAGCAATCTCCAACTTCCTCCCAAGAATTAGGCTCTAAAAAAGCCCAATAACTCCCAATTATGAGTTAATTACATTTAAATTAGTTAAAAAGTGGTTAAAAACCCACTTGCAACCATAATATAGTTGTAAAATTAGGCTTATCCCCTCAACCTGGGCGCGCGCCCCCCTAGGCAAGGTCACATGGGCACCATAGGGCCAAGCGCTAGCCCAAAGGGCTACACGTTGGTCCCTAGCCCTCACGTGCATTAGCACTTGGTTACGTGGTTTCATTGGACCGTGGCTATAATAAAACCGTGGGTTTAATATAACTCCCGCACATTTTATAACTGTCCAATGTATATAACCGCACGTATATCTGCCATAACCGTTGGTTTAATAAATGAAACCGTAACATAAATGTTTAACCGCGTTGTTTACATAACCTCCCGCAAACGCCGCCGTGGTCATATGTAACGCAAAGAACCGGGAGTCGGGGCTGAGCCCCGACCCGACCCCCCGCCGTATTCAACATACTTTCAACATAAATATAAACTCCACCGTTTAAATAACAAGCACCACCCGTCGGCCAAGTGGCTAGCCCATTCCGTTAAACCGTTCGCTCCCGGGAGGTCACGGGTTCGACCCCCGGCCGAGCCAAAACAAATTTTATATAATAAACCAACAACCAATAATACGGCGCCACGTGGCAGCCCGTCACTGGGCCACGTGGCGCTTTTAAAACCAATCACAACCTGAAACGTGTCAGCCACCCATTGGTCCACGTCACTTGCCGCGTCGTCTTTCGTACGTCCAGTCACCTGCCACGCGTTGTTTCCGTACGCTCTGTCATCATGACACGTGAGCACCACGTCAGAAGCCGTACGGTCCAGTCACCCATGCCACGTCATCCTTCATACGCCACGTCATTCGAGCCACGTATGCTGCTGACGTCATCCCATGCCACGTGTCACCCTTTTAGTGGTGACACGTGTCACCTTGGGATTGGTCCAACCATACTTCCAAAACGCCAAATCAGCTTGACACGTGTTGCCTTCCGGTGCTGCCACGTGTCCTGTACGGAACCTGCCATGTGTCCTCGTACGGAACCTGCCACGTGTCATCCTCTGGTGTCGCCACGTCACCTGTACGGAACTGCCACGTGTCGCACGTACAGATGTGCCACGTGTCCCTGTACAGACTGACACGTGTCCTGTACGGACTGTACGGACAGGTACAGTCATCATCCCAAAATTTTGCCTGTTTGGCTCGGCGGACAGAATGCGATATCTTCTCCATACGGACTCCGTTTGAGATGAAAATTATACCACCGGAATCAGGAAGACGAGCCAGACGCAATGGTGTTGGTTTCGTCGGATTCCGAGCACTTTAATTTTTGATCATTTTTCATGCCCTGACAACCTTTTGAATCCGATTTCGGAGCACATGCCCATATCGTTGTGCAACGCCTCTTACAAAATTCTGGCAAATCTCCTTGCAAATAGGATCAAGCCTCTCCTAAACAGACTTATCTCTAGCAATCAAGGAGGTTTCGTTGAAGGCAGGCACATCCTGGACAATGTCATCCAAGTCCAGGAGATCATTCATTCAAGCCAGAAACGAAAAGAAAAAGGGATGCTGATAAAACTTGACATGGCCAACGCCTTTGATCGAGTTAACCGACCCTTCCTATACAAATTCCTCCTCGCCTTTGGTTTCTCCCCCCACTTTGTTTCTCTTATCAAAGCCTGTACTGACAACCCTTGGATTGCCCCCCTCGTCAATGGCCGCCCTACCACCTTTTTCCATGCCCAGAGAGGTCTCAGGCAGGGATGCCCTCTCTCACCCTTCCTTTACATTTTGAAGGCGGACACTCTTAGCAGAAATCTCTCAGCTGAAAAATATGCAGGCTCTCTTCCAGGCCTTAAACCTTCCATTCACTCTCCTGCCCAGAACCATGCTCTTTTTGCAGATGACTCTCTCCTTTTTGGAGGCGCCTCTACAAGAATTGCCAAAGCTTTTGATGAAGTCCTAAAAAGTTACTGCAGGGTCACGGGAGCCTCCATAAATGAAGGGAAAAGTGAAGTTTATGGATGGAACATCGAGCAACAGGAGCTCACAAATATCTCTNACTGACAACCCTTGGATTGCCCCCCTCGTCAATGGCCGCCCTACCACCTTTTTCCATGCCCAGAGAGGTCTCAGGCAGGGATGCCCTCTCTCACCCTTCCTTTACATTTTGAAGGCGGACACTCTTAGCAGAAATCTCTCAGCTGAAAAATATGCAGGCTCTCTTCCAGGCCTTAAACCTTCCATTCACTCTCCTGCCCAGAACCATGCTCTTTTTGCAGATGACTCTCTCCTTTTTGGAGGCGCCTCTACAAGAATTGCCAAAGCTTTTGATGAAGTCCTAAAAAGTTACTGCAGGGTCACGGGAGCCTCCATAAATGAAGGGAAAAGTGAAGTTTATGGATGGAACATCGAGCAACAGGAGCTCACAAATATCTCTACCCTCCTTGGTTTCAACAGCCAAGCCCAATGGGAGAAGATAAAATACCTTGGACTCCCTATAATAAATGGCTGTAATAAGAGAGCGCTGTGGTCTGAAGTCATCAGCAAAATCAAGTCAAAGATCACAATCTGGGGAGGATATTGGCTCACTTCCGGAGGTAAGGTCACCTTGATCAAGTCTGTGCTCTCCGCACTACCAATCTACCAAGCTGCCTTCCTCCTCACGCAAAAACAGGTGACAGATCACATCTCCAAACCGATACGTGACTTCCTTTGGCAAGGTGGGAAGGGTAACACTCATAAAATGCACCTTGTGAAATGGGATCAGGTCAAACTCTCTTTCGCAGAGGGAGGTCTGCAAATCCGGGATCCAGCCATGGTCAATATGGCGATGGGAGGTAAAATCCTCTGGAATCTATATGAGAACCCAAAGCACCCTGTCAGCGAAACTCTGAAAGCAAAGTATGCCCATAAGGTGCCGCTTCGAAATCTCCAAGTGTCTCAAACAATCAACGTCTCCCAGGTATGGAAACTATGTAGCAGAAGTCTGAATTTTTTCAAAGAAAGAGTATACAAAATTCCAGGCAATGGTAAACATACAAAATTGTGGCACGACCGAATAATGAACAGAGCCCCTCTTTCAGAAAACGATGAAATCATTGAATTAAGAAACTGGTTGGAACGCGCTGGAATCAACAGCGTTTACGAACTCTCCAAGTGGGATGGTCGTGGTGCATGGAATGGTTGGGATTTCCATGGCATCCCTGGTTGCTTAAATCAACAGATGACTGCGCTCGAAGAGATGCTGGAAGACGCAGCCCCAGTGAGCATAAGGTCGAAGGAAATATGGGGATGGGGGCATTCCGGAACCTATACATCAGCTGCAGCTTACATCGCACTTCAACCCATCAAGAACAGCAGCAGAAATCCGGATTTCTGGAAGAAAGTCTGGGAGCCCCTCGCTCTACCAAAAGTCAACTTCTTTTTTTGGATGCTGGCTCATAATAAATTATTAACCGAAGACAATCTGATGAAAAGAGGCATAGTTGGGCCTCACAAATGCGAGTTGTGCAGAACCAGTGCAGAAACTGCCAAGCACCTCTTCATGGATTGTAAGTTTGTCAAAGATGTGTGGTGTCTTATCCTTCATGAGTTCCACATCACTGTCCCCTCGTATAAATCTGTAGCTGATTTCTTCGACTCCTGGAACCAATGCTATCCCTACAAAATCCCCAACAAATCTTTTTGGAGGAAAATCTGGAATGCCATCCCCAAATTCACTTGCTGGCAGACTTGGCTGGCCCGGAATGACTTGATCTTTAACGGAAAGGAACAAAATCCTTTTGCTGTAGCTGCTAAAGAGAAATCCCTCCTCCTGGAAGCTTCCCAACAACAGTACTTTTCTGCAGATCCTTTGCTGCTTCCTGAAGAAGAAAGGTGGCTGGGCCCTCTCTCCCCCTACCCCCGGAGGCTACTCTTTGTTCCTCAATCGGTGAATCCTGTTTGGAGAATAAGAGAACCTGAAGAGAAATTTCAAGAGTGGTTGAAAAAACAAAAAATATCTATGATCTTATTTGATGGTGCCTCTAAAGGCAATCCCGGGGCTGCTGGAGCAGGTGGGGTCATCTATGCCCCGGATGGAGTCAGAAGGGATAACTTCTCCTAGGGCATTGGGCATAAATCTAACAATCAAGCTGAGAATTTAAGCCTTCTTAAAGCCTGCCAAATTGCTAGAGATAGAGGGGATAAAGAAATCCAAGTATTCGGAGACTTCGAGATCCTAATTAAAAAGTTAAACTCGGAGAATTTGTTCACCAATGCAAGTCTTAACAAAACTCTGAGCAGATTGAAGGAAGTCCTCCTCGATTTTGAATCCTACAAATGCTTCCACATTCTCAGAAATCTGAACAGCGAAGCTGATCTTTTGGAAAACAAGGGTTGTACACTTGGGAAAGGTCAAATTCTCATAAACGGGGATAGCTCTATCCATCTATGTAACCCATGAGGATTCTGCAACATGTAACATGGAACAGAAATAGATGCAATGTAATGATGGCAGCAATGGAGTAAGTCCAAATTCCTACCAATTCAAATAAAGATACATCCGTTTCAGTTAAAATATATATATATATATATCTTAATTATTAATTAACGTATTCTATATGTTACTATCGTAATTCATTATTGAACACTTTACACCCTATATATATACCAACTAGCAATTAATATATCAACATGTGTTATCAACAATCTCCACATATTCTGTGCTTTTTTTTTATGCTCTACAACCCTAGCTCGACGCCTCCCCACCTCGGCCCTCTCCTCTCGGCCTTGATGGTTCCGGACCTTGATCCTCCCCCAAATTTCCTCGACGAAGTGTAATCCTTCAAGACATTGGTGGGCTCGCTGGGTAGTCCTCCCACACACCCTACCACTTCCCAATTTGTGAAAAAACTGGACCAAATCCCAGAAGTGGAAATTCCTTGCACAACAACGCGAAGAAAGGCTCTCTTGTTTCCCTCCAAAGCACTCATAGGTCAATTCATGGGGTTATGACCTTCACCTTGACAAATCGATCTTTGGATTGAGAAAAACTGGCACCCACTGGTGCAAGGACGCATGAATCACTTCTTCTGTGGTAAGGGTTTCTATATTTTTTTATTTTAATCTTAAAGAAGATAAAGACCTCATTTTTAGAAATGGACCTTACTTCTTTAGCCCAAGAGGGTTATACCTAAACAAATGGACCCCATATTTCGACCGAGAAAACAGAATTCCCTCAGTCGTCTCGGTCTGGGTGAGGCTTCCACACTTACCATTTCACTACTAGGGAGATGAAATTCTAAAAAGCATCGGTGACACTTTGGGAAAATTTATTGACAGAACTAAACCAAAATCTAGAATGTATTCATATGCTAGGATTTGTGTGGAAGTAGATCTAGAAAAAGGGCTCCCAGAGGCAATCAAGTTAAAGTTAGATGATTGGACCTACATTCAGAAGCTAGATTATGAGTAGCTCCCATTCAAATGCAAGTCCTGTCATGAATACAACCACTTTGCCAAAAACTGCCCCAACAACAAACAAGCACAAGAAGTTGATGTTGCACAACAAGAGGAAGGTTGCCAACAGGTCAGAAAGAAAGTCAATACTAGAAAAGGAACATACCCTGGTTCTGGGCCCCCAGGATCTATCCCCAAACCGGGGCGCTCTCGTCAAAATCCTCCTACCAAACCCCTCCCTAAAAAAAGTGCCCCTAACCCCACCTGCATCCCCCTCACGCCCAATCAAAACTCCTTTGAATATCTAGGTGAACCATCTTCAAAGAAGAACCCATCTTCAATGCTTGTGTTGGAGCTTGTTTCCTTCTCCGCTCCAGCATTAGTCAGAATAGCAAAAGAATAATATGAAGAGGAACCATCAAAGGAGGACACTCAAGAAGAGGAAGAACAAGTAAATGAAGAACCCTTATTAAAATCACAACCCAATCAAGATGTTGAGGAAGGATAACTCCCCCCTGATAAACCCAAAATTTTTGGTTAGAGATCTAATAAAGAAGTCAGAGAAGAAATAACATCAAAAGAAAAGGCACAAGGTAAGAAACTATCTATAGAAAACTCCATGCATACTTCAACACACAAAGGAGGAACTAAAGGATCTAACCTCCTGACCCAAGGTAGTCAGGCCTCCTCCATCCCTCGTCAATGAATCTCCTCTCCTAGAACTGCAAGGGCTTTGGCAATAAATCCAAAGCTGAAATCCTAAGAGATCTCAAAACTATGGCCAACCCCTCAGTAATCCTCCTCCAGGAGACCAAAATGGAGATGTCAATGATCCTAGAAAAAACAAAAAAGGTTTTCAAAACCACCGTTGGAGTTGCCATAAGCTCTCAAGGAGCCTTTGGTGGCATAGTAACTCTCTGGGATGATTAGATCTGGACTCTTGAGGTAACTATAGAAACTCAAAGCTGGCTTCTAACTGTTCTTAAATATAAGGACTTTAGTAACGTCATTTCAGTAATTAATGTCTATATGCCCAACTCATACAAGGAAAAAACCGTCTGCTGGAACTCCCTTTTCATGCTAAAAAACACCATGGATCTCTCCTCTTGTATACTTGGTGGATATTTCAACACCCACCTCAACTCAGGAGAAAAAAAGGAGGTAGTAAAATCAGAGAGATCTTCTCTGAAAACCTCACTGATCTAATCACAAATTGGGATCTGCAGGACGTCAAGCTGTCCAAGGGAAAGTATACTTGGAACAACAGGCGATTTGGCCTCTGCCATATAGCATCTCGACTGGACCTCTTCCTCATAAATTTTAATTTCCTTCTCTCCCCCCAAGAAATTTCCTCCGATATCCTTACGTCTGTTGTTTCAGATCACAAGACAATCTCCCTAAACTTCAATAACCCACAAAACTTCAGCCCTTTTCCCTTCCGCTTTAACCCTCTCTGGATTGAAAACCCTTCTATCCCACCACTCATTCAAAAAACGTGGTCTTACCATTTCTATGGGTCCCCGAATTATGTATGGGAATGCAAGCTAAAGGCTATCAAATTATCTCTCAAAGACTAGGTGAAATCTTCCTATATCTAGCCACAACAAGAAAGGCAAGAAAAGATTGAACAACTTATGAAAGTTGAACTTCGGTTAGAAGAAGAGGAAGTCACCGAGACACTCCTAAATCAAGAAAAAGAATCCCATCAACAACTTCATTGCTGTCTGCGTAGAGAAGAAGAACAATGGAGATTGAAGTCCATAAGTCTTTGGCTAAAAGCAAGAGACTCAAATACCCCCTTCTTCCACAAACAAGCACAAAATCAGAGGGAAAAAAATACGGTTACTTCCATCCTTTCAAACACTAACCAATAACTCAATACCTTTGAACAAGTCAAAGAAGATGCCTTCCACCACTTTGACTCCTCATACCAGCAGTCAAGTAATGGAAGAACAAATGAAGAAGTTCTAGATATGCTTGCCAAGATTCCAAGAATAGTCTCCGAGCATGAAAAAAATCAATTAGTCAGGGAGATAAATGAAGAAGAAATAGACAAAGAAATTTGGGACATGGACTCTAACAAAGCCCCCAGGCCTGATGGGTTTCCAATCAAATTTTACCAATCTTTTTGGGACACCATAAAACGAGATCTAAAGAAAATGTTGAATTACACCCTTCAAAAGCATAAACTTGGAGGAGATACAAACTCCACCTTCCTAGCTCTCATACCCAAAGACTCCAATCCCTCTAACTTCTCCCACTTCCGTCCCATATCCCTTTGTAAATCCTCGTATAAAATCCTCACTAAGATCATTGCAAATCGCCTAAAGCCCTTTCTTTCAACTCTAATCTCAGAAAACCAGGGAGGATTCTTAAAGAAAAAATAGATTACGGACAATATCGTGCTAGTTCAAGAGGCCATTCATTCCAACAAAAAACGAAAAATCCCCATGTATGGTCATCAAGCTTGATACGGCGAATGATTTTGATCGTGTCAAACATTCTTTCATGTTCTCAGTCCTCAAAGTTTATGGGTTCTCTAAAGAATTTATTCGTTGGATCAGGGCTTGCATTGGCTCCCCTTGGATATTCCCCTTAATATACGGTCGAACCTCACAATTTTTCAAGGCTAGTAGAGGCCTCTGTGAAGGATGCCCCCTTTCCCCCTTCCTTTACATCCTTCTAGAAGATTCTCCCGATAAAAAAATAGAAGAAGAAAGAAGAAAGGGAAGACTCCCAGGGTTACTTATTGCGAGGGGGGTCAAGGAAATAAATCACTCTCAGTTTGCAGATGACACACTTCTTCTAGGGGCGGCCTCTATAATTATATCTAATCGCTTTCAGAAAGTTCTTGACTCTTTTCTCTCAGCTTCTGGAGGAAAATTGAACTTAGCTAAATGCAGGATCTATGGTTGGAATGTCCTAGGTCACATAAAAGATCATATTTCCATTTTTTTTGGATTCCCTATCATCACCACTTGGAACTACTTCAAATATTTAGGAATGCTTATATTTCTAAATTCTTATGGCACCATGTCTTGGCAGGAGGTAATTGATCAAATTCTCGCAAGAATTAAAAGTTGGGGAGGTCGCTAGTTAAATCCAGCTAGAAAATCAGTGCTCCTCAAATCTGTCCTCTCTTCACTCTCCATTTTCTAGTGCTTTGGTCCTCTTTCCCCAAAAGGCAACTTGAAAAAATTTCTAGAGCTCTTTGAATTTTCCTTTGGGCCGGAGGAAAAAAAATACCAAAAATTTTCACCTTCTCAATTGGAAACAAGTCTTTCAACCCCTCAAAAAAGGAGGACTTCCTATCAGGGATCCTATTCTAATGAACACTTCTTTGGGATAAAATCTAGCTTGACGTCTTATTACAGGAACTGCAGATTGGTGGAAATCAGCTCTAATAGCCAAATATTTCAACTCCTCAAGGTTATGCTGCCTTGATGTCCTCCCTTCCCCTCTCTCTGGTTCTCCTATCTGGCGACCCCTAAAAACATGCCTCCCCCTTATCAAATCTAAACTCTTCTGGGCCCCAGGGAATGGAGCACACATAAATGTCTGGACCGGTCGTATCTTGGATCACGAACCTTTGAACATTCAAGAGTCTCTCCACCCTCTAAAAGACTGGTGCTATACCAAAGGCATCATCCTCCTCAAATATTTCTTCCTTTGTAACTCTGATGGGGATTGGACGAACTGTAAATCGTTGAACACTCTTGATCACCTAAGACCCTTGATCTCCACCTTTTTTAATAATTTAGTCGAATTTTCTCCCACCCATAACTCCTTATCCGACTCCCGTATTTGGGGCTCCACAAACTTTACAGTTAAAGCTAGTTATTCACTCTTTCAATCTAATGATCAGGGTCCCCCAGCCTCCAAAATCTGGTCCATCCCCTCTCTGCCTAAAGTAAATATATTCTACTGGTTGATGGTTCATGGAAAAATAATAACAACAGAAAACCTACAAAAACGTGGGATTCAAGGCCCCTCCCGATGCCCCCTCTGCCTCTCAGCCTATGAATCCATTTCTCACCTCTTCCTTGAGTTCCCCTTCTCTTCCCAAATCTAGAAACTCCTTTACCTTCCCTTCCCCCGTCCCCCCCTCCCCCCAATACTTGGATTGATATTTTCATCTCATGGAAACAAATACATGATGGAATATTCAAAAACAAGAAACAATTCACTCTTCTTTGGAGACAAGTCCCCAAATTCGTATGTTGGGAACTTTGGCTTGCTCATAACTAGACTATTTTATGTGAGAAGCTTTCCTCTCCGCAGCGCATACTATCCAAAATATGTGGTTTAGTCTCTGAAGTCTTCACATCCAAAGAAATTAGGTATGACATGGAATACATCCCATAATAGAGAGAAAAAGATTG
>SNQJ01S0052403.1:4767-29706 GCA_010110895.2 Picea sitchensis
GATTTCCTTATATTCTTGCTTTCTTGCTGCCACTGATGATCCTTCCATCCAAATTCAATTCTTTTCGATCTTAATCCTTGATAGCTGGTTGTTGCATAATTTTTGTTCCTTTGATTCCATGTGTTGCTGTTGTAACTTTTCCAATTTGTTGTAGTTGTTGGTCTTTGATATATCTTGTGGCATAATTGTTCTTTGATGCCATGTTCCATGAATATTGTTGATTTTGCCACTTCTTGGTAATGAGGATGTTAATAAGGCCCCACCTTTGAAGGTTGGCCTTCATCTTCCACCCCTTTATACTCAATCGTCTTTTTTGGTACATTAACATTCTTTATTCTCTATGCTTGATCTTCATTACTTCTTGCTTTTGAGATAATTCCATCATATTTTACCTTGACATTATCAAGTTTGAGCCCAACATCTTCAAATATATTTTGATGACCTTCTTGTAGCTTCTCTTTTTCCTCCTTTTGGAGCTTAAAGTTGATGTTATCCATCAACTTCTTTTGACTCTTCAATTCTAGATTGCATTTCTGATTTGATGTCTTCCATACTTTGCACTTCTTCAACCTTCTTGCAAATTTCCTCGTCAAGTCTTTTGGTAGTGTCTCCATTTAAGATCCTTGCTTTCTCTTGATTTTGACATGTTTCTTTTCTTCTCTCGATCTCTTAATCTCATCAAGTAGTGTTTGATTATGGTTTTGTAATATGCACATTTCTTCATCATTCTTGCTTTTGCTCATCTTTCCTTGCTTCAAGTTCTTAACCTCCTTAATGAGTGCTTCATTAAGGGATTGCATCTTGGACAACTAATCACTCTTCTTCTTGAGCTCTTATTTTGCTTCTTTCAGTCCATTTTGAGTTTTATGCATCGCTTCCATTTGTATGTCCCTGATCCATCTATTTGAGAAGATTTTTTCAATACCATGTGGAGTTTACTCTAGTGTCTTCATCAAGACTCATCCACCACTCTTTAGCTTCATTGTAAAAACAAAAACCTGCCATAAAAATAATACTAGCATTTTCCTTTTCCATCCTCAACCATTCCATAGGATCAATTTCATCTTCATATCCTCTGCATTGACACATTTCCATTAGTTCTTATTTGGTGTCTAACCAAAACCCTCAACTTTCCATCTCACTATCTTCACAATATTGATCCCAAATAGTTTTATCATTTTCCCAATATATTTGCCTCTTTGCTCGCATTCCAAGGGATTTTCAATTTTTTTTTTTTAATCCAACAAAAAAGCTTTATATTCGATATTTCAAGGGTGAAATCATAGTATACATCATACTACCTTTTCAAGCTAATATTTTAAAAACTGTCCTTTAGATTGACTCTATATCTATTCTATGTATACCTTTATACAAACTTCCAAGGCTCCTTGTAGGAAACTGTTACAAAAAGATACCTTTTCTTTCTCCATTTAGCCCATTGGCTACATCAAAAACTTCAAGAGATTCATAATAACAAAAATAGAAAGCAAAGGATTTGAAACACAATATTAGAATAGAACAAAAGGGCTTTTGAATCACTTAAATCAAACCTTCCAATCAAATGTTAGGCTAATTTTAAGTTAACATACCTTTCTAGGCCCTATTTTGGGGATTGCTTTGCAAGCCGACCATGTACTTGATGTATCTTTGAAAATTCTGTGCCATCGAGTCTAAAATTTTGTCTTGTAACATCTTGATATGTCTAATTCAGACTCCCACTAGTCTCATTCAATTTCAAGTCTTCAAGAGGAAGTTAGGTCCAAGCTACCAAAACTTGTTGTGTTTGGTGCCTTTCAAGTGAGAGAACTTGTATGCATTACCACTTCGCCCAAAGATGGCCTTTTACGTTGAGCACTTCTTGGAGCTTAGGGACATGTTCATTGTTCAACCACATTATACACTCCGCCACTAGGCGCATGCTTTTTGAATTCCACTAGGCCAGTTTAGAGTGGGCTCCCATAGACTTCAGGTTGAGACAGACCACCGGATCGATCGACCAGACAAGATCTGTCAGCTATGCCAACTATAGGAGGTCGAGACTGAGGAGCACTTCATCTTCCGTTGCCCCATCTACTATGAGATCAGGGGGCGGTTTCATTGCTTATTTAGGGGGGCTCAGACCCTCACTGGCTTCTTCGACTATCCTGATCAGCTGTGCTTAGCTTTATACATATAGGAGGCCATCAGGCTTTGAGCCCATACTTTTTAGCCTCTTATGAGACCATACCCTATTTGATGGATAACCTCCTTCTTCATAGTGCTACCTTTTGGTAGGGGCACTAAGAGACAAACTGACACCAACATAGCTTCGGACGTCAGATCAATGCGGACTCGTGGGACCTTCCTTCGTCCCACGAGATTTCAGTGACATGACCAGACCAGATCCCTTCACAAGAGACGGATGAGATCTTCTAGGTCTTGTTGGTGTACTACCTCTTCCACAACGCAGTGGACGATTTAGACATCCCACCAATTCCCCCTCTGGACATCCTACTATACTCAGTTTTCTTCAGTTGGCCTCGGATGGTAGTAGAGATGGGTCCATTCCATGATTGACCTATTTCATCACCTCTGATTCCTCTCGTTCCTGGATCTTCTCCTACAGTACATCTCCTCGTCTGAGCAGGTCTATTGGCTCAGGGTCAAGGGTTCTTCATGTCTCAGCATAGATCTCACTCTCTACTACTTTACCTTATTTCATTTTATTTTCATTTTACTTTTTGCATCTTGCCTTTATAGGAGACCTTTCAGTACTTCTGCTTTGTAATGACATCATTGTACTCAACAGTCCCTTTGACCTACTTTTGTGGTCATTAGTCGCACATTCATAAAATTATCTTATCTTATCTATCTAACAAATCTGAAATTTGGACCTGCAACACCCTAGTCGATCTCCTGTCCAATCCCACAAGTGATACTCAATTTGGACCTTACAAGCTTTAGATATGACCATTTTATTGAAACCACTTGTTTAAGCCTAGTTTGAGGACTAGATAAGATAAGATAATTTTATTAATGTCCAACGAATGACCACAAAAGTAGGTCAATGGGACTGAAGACTATAACAAGTATGAGTACAATGTGGGAGTGCAAGCGCAACTCCTAGATAATGCCGAAAATAACATGAAGAAAGAAACCTAAAGTAGTGCCACCTCAGGTTGTATATAACCATGACAAAAGTACTGTGATCCAAAATATAAGTGAATATGTCCAACTCGAAAGTCCGTTGAGAGAGAGGGAGAGAGTGAGAGAAGGGTCTCACGATGAGGCTGTCAAGGTCTCTCAGGTTTGATGGCTGAGGGCAAGGGGGGCAAACTGGGCACTGGCTCACTGTCAGAGTCCTCAGGAACTCCTAGCATTCGAGGCCGAAGGAAAGAAACTCTGGATAGACCTTTGGTAGCGCATCTGACTCTAGGAGGTAGTCTGATGGACGAGAGGCGCCTTGTTTTGGATTCGTCTGGAGCTAATCCCTCTATTGAAAAACATTATGATGGTTAGATTATCTTTTTCTATGTCTCTTATTTCTTCTGTCTTATTTGAATGCATCTGAAACTTTTTGCAAAGCATTGGTTTATCTTGTTATGTCTCCAATTTCGGTAAAAGATTTTTGCTGTTAAAATCATCTTTTCAGGAGTTGCATTTGAATGATTCTTTCATGTTTCTGAATATTATTTGGAAATTTTAAATTTCTTCTTTACAAGTGAACAGATTGTAACTTGTAGTTTCTATTTCGTCAACTTTTACTTTATTCATCTAACTAGACAAAATGAATGCCTTTGACTAAGTTGAATGTTGTGGAAACCTGATTCAAAAGTGTAACCTGATCAATTGTTGTCCAACCTATCCACTACCTGATCCACAAACCAATCTATAAACTTAATTTGATTTACGAATATAAACCATTGCAATAACTGAGGTGCCCTAGCTTGCCCCTTAGCAGTCAGGGATAACTTTAGGGATAACAGTTAATGTCACTGATACTGATACATCATCATCATCAAAACTGGTTCAACCCCAATAACCACATAAAGCTAATGCCAAGATCTCCAAAATGTTTCCCAAATCGTATGCCCAAAATCACAAAGATATGGGTCAAGCATGTGCCAAAACCTCCAAGATGTGCCTCAAAGACATATAGAAAAACATACCTTTCATCATGTGAAAACCCTAGTGCATGAGATCTCAGATCATCAAACCTTCCTCAACATCAAGATCAAGAAAGGAGCATCTTCTTCTAACCCTTCATCAACCTCGCGGGACTAGACTGGGCAACGAGCAAGGGCTCGCGTGATGAGACTTGGACAACCATTGGGGTCCTCACGGGACACCTTATACTTGACCCGTAGGGGTCACCTCAGATAGGGGTCACCTCAGATAGGGTTTTCCGAAAGCCCTTCTCACATCTGCAGCTCCGAGAACTCCCTCCTTCGCACAACTCCGCTACTTCACTTGTGCTAAGAGATCACAAGCTTCCTTGATGAAAATGAGAGGCTCTTGATGTGTATTTATATTCTTCCAAGTACCTCCTTTACTTGTCTTTAGGGCCGACCTATAACTTCTTGGTTGCAACCGTTTTTCTCCTTTACTTGATTTTGGGGCCGACTTATAACTTCTTGTTTGCAACTGTTTAGGGACAAATTTTACATGATCATCTTTAAGAGGGCATATCTCCTCAACCGCGAGGAACCATGTGGTGTGCCACCTACTGTTTGAAACGGCCGGACGAGGACTATCAATCCATGGAGGTTTTGCATGCACTTGCAATGTCCTTCAATCAACTCCAGGCTTCATGACCACACCTTTGGGGCTTCTTGACCATATATTGTAACTTCTTTTCTTAACAACTAGGGCTTCTTGTAGGCTTCTTTAAAGTGTCTTTCCGTGAGGGCCATGCTTAGAGATACACCATAAGGGGACCACTTTGGAGACTCCTTTAATTAAACCCATCTCTTCTAGGGACTTCTGGACCTGCTTCGGGGCTTCTTCTAGGGTTGACATCAATGACAAGTTGACAACCAATTTTCCAACACTTTTGAACCCTATCATTGAAGAAGCAATCTTTTCACTCCTTGAAACATGGCTCACCATTCCATGTTATCACTCAATGCCCGATTTTATGGATCTGTCCTTAAACTCTGGCCTTCTTCATGGCTTAAGGTCTTTTAGGTTAGCTGTTATATGTTAAGTCATCTTCCAACTTCCAATCTTTCCCTGCCATGTGTGATGACTCCTTTCATGGAGTGCATTTGATCCTCAACTGACTTCTCTAATGCCTGCTCAATTAAGCTCCAACTGCATGCTGCTGCCCTGTGATTTTACTTGTTGCCTATGGAGGGTAAGGACAACAAAGCACACAATGCATTCCAGACCTTTCAACTGCATGTAGAGATGTGGGCGGAGCATTGCAGATGTTGCATACCTCATGAATCATTGCCTTGTATACAAAAATGCCCGCCAACAATTATCTGTTCACTCAAATCTTCGATCTTGGCCAAGCTTATAATGGTCATAGAAGCTCACAAAAATCCTTCCAATGCACTCCATGGAGAAGATGGAATCTCATCTACAAAATGCACACCATATAAGCCATCTGAGTGTATAACAGTATTCAATACACCTCTCCATACTCCAGAATTCCCACTGTCTTCTGCCAAGTCTGTTTCCTAGTCTGTTGAAAATCCAAGTGCAGAAATGCACTCGAAGGCACCTTAATTGAAATTGAGTTGAAGTCTAAGATTAAAAGATGAAGTGTCTTGCATGTCGAGCAATCTCCCACAATCATATTCTCCCAAACCATCTCCAGAAATGCACACCCTGCCTTGTAGTGGGCCGATCAGAGTGAAATTTTGCTGGGTGGCCTTCATGACCCGGTGAATCATGTGGCACCCCTTGGTTCATGAGATTCTCAAGTTAATCATCGTTTTTTCATGCCTCTTCCTTTCAGGCAACAATCTGGATTTTGTCTGAAAGACTAAAATTTTGACATGTCATTTTATGTGATAACAGTGGCTCCATATGGGGACAGTAATTGCCCCTGTGGGGTGCTGAGAACTCCAGAATATCCAAGAAACATATGCAACTGATTCCTCCAGCTGTGCTTCTAATTTCACCTGCAGCCTCTGCAATTTCAAAGTTTGCCTTTGCAACAAACCCTCATCATGGCTGGACATATGTCATTCTTCTTCTGAGGTGTTATTTGACCTGGCACACATGGTCTGCAAAACATTTAATCTCCAGCAACTAGACCTGTACAAAATTAGGGCTAGTTTGATACAAAATAGGATGCCTTTAGACCCTCTGATTTTATACCTCTGCTTGACATGACAGAACTCAGGAAATCTCAACTAAAGCTAGAATATCATTAGCCTTGAACCTTTCCTGCCCATTCCTGCTTCCAGAGTCTCAAAGATCATCCTCGAATTCAAAACTTACACATCATGAAGGGATGATAAGCCTGACCTGCTTTGGTGAGTGTGTAACAGGTTAGCTGTTATTAATGAAGACAAAATATTTCTGAATATGATATTTTATTGATAATTGATAAAAAGATGATACAATTACCCTTCTGACGGTTTACTATATAGCATTGGCTGGTCACGAGGTGAAGAGGTATGTGCCTCTTGATTTATTTAATTAAATTATTATTATTATTATTGTATTTTATGTTCGTAACATTGCCACCCTTTTAAGGAATGCTTTGTCATCAAAGCATAGTAAAATAAGATTCAATCTAGTAGAGCATGTTTCTGTAGTGAAATGAAGTTTTTTCTGTTGGTGGTAATTGATTCTTCTTAAGAGTGGACCCTTCGACACCATATAGTTTATAGTGTTGACCTTGCCAATTAAATTTCATGAATTGTTCTTCAAGGTTTGTGGCATAACTCCCCAACTATATCAACCATTCCACACCTAGCATCATATCCATTCCTTCGAGCGGTAGAGCGTATAATCCTGTTTGTAGTTTTAGTTCTTTGTATTTGAATTGAGACTTTATGACATTTTCCAAGTTCCTTGACCTTTTGTCCATTAGCAACCTTAACGGTGAGGTCCTTGGTGGGGTAGATGAAAAGGTTTAGTTTTTTTGCGACATTGATGTCTATACAGTTATAAGTACTGCCAGAATCTACTAGTATTGTTAAATTTCTATCTTTTATGACTCCCTTAAGTTTGAGGGTCTTAGGTTGTGGTTTTCCTGTCATAGTTGCCAGCAGAACTGTAGGTTCGTTTTCTTCTTTTCTTGGAGGTTGGCTCTTATCCTTTCCGAGATGTGGTGGAATATATTTTGGAGTAATTATCTCTCTTTGAAGTTTGTTTTCTTCATTTCGATTTTTTTGGACACATGAGATTGAATCTAGTGATGCTTTTTGCAGTATTTTATCATGGTCAGAATCTGCGTCGTATGCTATAGTGATTTCATCCTCTGTTTTCGGGACTTCTACTTGCTTCCCATCCACTATTCTAAAGTAGCGTAATGACTTGTCCTCACATCTATGCCTTGGTGACCAATTTTCTCCACATTTACGACAATTGTTTTTCTTCTTGTTCTCTCTCTCCGATTCACTACTGGATGTGTCTGATTCCTTCTCTGAAGCCCTGAAAACCAATTGTGTACCCACAATGTGTGCATTTGTTCACCCATTTCTTATCTAAGTTATACTTGTCTGTAGAGTACTTATTTGGATTTTCACTTGAATATCTGTTTGATGCTTCTGGACCCGCGAATGATGGCTTATTGAACTTGTCTTTTTGTTCAATTAGCCTTACTGTATGTCTAGCATCTTCAATAATTTTAGGATTCCATAGTTTAATTTCACTACGAATATAATCCTTTAATCCACAGATATACATTTTGAGCAATTGTTCATCAGTGAATCCGCACTGCCTTGTTGCCAACACCTCCTATTCGTGTGTATAGCCGTTTACGCTTCCTTTCTGTTTAAGATGCACGAACTTGTTATATAGGTCATCATCCTCTTCGTCATGGAACCTTTTTAGGAGGGCAACTGTGAAATTTTGCTAATGGAAGGATCGAGTGTCACACTTCCTGGACCACCATAGGTACCAATCATAAGCTTCTCCTTCTAAACTATTGGAGGCCGTCATTACTTTTTCTTGTTCACCTAGTGGGGGGTTTGATTCAAAAATACCATCCATTTTGTTGTTCCAGACGACAACTCCTCTATGATCCTTGCCGTCATATTTCAGTAACTCCTTTTTAAATTTTTGGTAATCTCTATCTTGAAATTTGTTCGTATATCTTGAAAAATTTATCTCTGGTATTTCCTGGTGTCCTTGATCCTCTAAATTTTGCGATCCCAGACTTTTTGTTGGTTTTCGAAAGGCTAAAGGTTCTGTGCATAATGCGTCCATTCGTTCGGTTAATTGATCAATTCTTGCGATCTGTTCATTAAGCATCCTTGTACTCTTGTCCTTATCGTTACCCCTCATTCTTAAATAACTATTCCATCGCTCCTCTGACGTGTTTATTAACGTGCCAATTCTGTCTTCTTTTTGTAATAATTTATCGATTTTTTCCAATAGTGTTTTTGTATTTCATGGAATTCCTCCTGAGTCTTCTCGACTTTNCCTCATTCTTAAATAACTATTCCATCGCTCCTCTGACGTGTTTATTAACGTGCCAATTCTGTCTTCTTTTTGTAATAATTTATCGATTTTTTCCAATAGTGTTTTTGTATTTCATGGAATTCCTCCTGAGTCTTCTCGACTTTATCGAGACGATATTTAATGCTATTGATTTTGCTTTTATGGTTAATTTCTTCTCGTGACTCATCGTGTTTTTTCTACTTCCCTCCATATTTTATTTTAATATATATATATAAACTTTTTAATATACTTTTTTTTTTAATTTAATTAATAAGTTGACTTTTTTTTTCCTTCTTTTTTAAAAAATCAAAAAGTGACTATGGGGGGTGACTTTATCGGATTTATTAAAGTCACTTATTTTATTAGTCACTTTATATAATTGTATAAAGTGATTTTAATTAATTACTAAAGGGACACGATTTTTTGAAGGGTCACAAGTGAGTTTTAATGTCCAATAGGATCGTACGGTCGATCAACAACAACAGACATGAAAACGTGGTTGTATGAAACAACGATGGACAGATATGACAATGACAGTCGTACGGACATGAACAACAACGACAATCGTACGGACATGAAACATCGACATATTGGTACATAATTGTACGGACGAGGGACGTACGTGACGATTTGATAACGGGAGGTATGAAATGATCGGTTATGAAGTTGACAGTGATTACGGTACGAACAACAACAACTGTACNACAATCGTACGGACATGAAACATCGACATATTGGTACATAATTGTACGGACGAGGGACGTACGTGACGATTTGATAACGGGAGGTATGAAATGATCGGTTATGAAGTTGACAGTGATTACGGTACGAACAACAACAACTGTACGATTGCAACATGCTGATTTTACCCACAATAGCCAAGGATTTGGCTTTGATACCATTGTAACAAGTTAGCTGTTATTAATGAAGACAAAATATTTCTGAATATGATATTTGATTGATGATTGATAAAAAGATGATACAATTACCTTTGTGACGGTTTACTATATAGCATTGACTGGTCACGAGGTGAAGAGGTACGTGCCTCTTGATGAAGAGGTATGTGCCTCTTGATGAAGAGGTATGTGCCTCTTGATTTATTTAATTAAATTATTATTATTATTATTATTATGTATTTTATGTTCGTAATAGAGTGCCCTCTGATATGGAATCCGATCAACCTCTAGTGCTTCTCAATAGATTTAGACTCTGCTATATCAACACTTATTGCAAAACTTCAAAGCATCTACTGTAAATATTAAAAGCAATACCACGACAATAAGTTCACATAGTGAACTTGTTTAGAACTTTAGATAGCATACCTACTTACCCTAACTTAAATAGGCCCAAAAAGGATAAGTGACAACATATATCCGGTGTAGCCATCCCATGGTCATCTCAACAACAAAATGTCTTCCTTTCTGCTTGATGGTAAACCAGAACAAAGAGATTGACAACTGCATCCGGTGGTAGGCTGGCCTTTCAGTCATCTTGCTTATGAAAAGTAAGAGTGAATTGATATATCATTGTGCCTTCAAGTAGTGAAGCTGCAATATCATACCTTTGCTGGTTGGTACCACTGCATACAATCTCCATCCATGTTTCTATTGGGTTAACATACATGTCAGGACCTATGCAATGGGTGCATGGGAAATTCAAATTGGGTACATTGTAGAACAACAAAATCAAACAATGGCTTCATGGATGCCCTTGTTATCGCAGGATTTGTACTTGTGCAAAGTCCACCACAAGATCCCCAAATCTTGCATAACAATGGAAGAAACTTCGACTGTCACCTTAGTAGGATCTTCCATCGTTTTAGTGATGGAAGGGGTCCACCACAAGGGAGGCTTCCCTGGTGACCTCAAGGGATCAAATAGCAAGTTTAGTAGTCGAGCCTACTGCCCCCTCTCTTGATTACCAGTTGGTTGGTCTAGGTCTAGGAAGGAGAAGAAGTTATGAGAAAGTTTGTTGTACTTGCTCGGAACAAGAATACATTGCAACATATATATAACAATTACCCAGCTAAAGTATGCAACCATAACCTCTTAGGACACTAGACAAGATAGATCGCAATGGCTGTTACAATTTGCAGCAATAAACAGTCATATAACAACAGTAAATGATTTGTAACAACAACAATAATTAGTGCTCAGAAATACTACAATTGACCATGACAAGTAAGCATATAACCCACAGAGTATTATTCAATTGTTAGAGGTGATTTCTGAGTGAGTCAGGCCACCTTTATATGGGTGTATGCAACAAATAAATGTAGCTTTAGATGGCTGTAGCAAACTTTTACAACCACAAAACAAATAATATAGTGAGTTTGCTAGGGTTAGAGTTAGTAGAGTTAATAGAGTACTTGAGAGATTTGAAAGAGAGGTTTTATCAATCGCTTTCACCACAAGAGTTACTTTTAGATTAGTGCCTTTCCAGGGCTAAGGAGTCTCAAATGCATCCAAGCTTGAAGGTTGATCTAGTTGAAACCAAAAGGTAAAGTCTAAACCCTAAGTGGCAAGCACATTTGGGCCTTAGGCTTTAGACTTTGAGGAGAAGGACGTCTAGGGTGCAAGCACTTTTGGGCCCTAGATATCATTTCTCCCTTCTTGTAGCTTCAACTAGGTCAAAGGTCAATTGTCTAGGGCTAAAATCCTCAAGTACTAGCACTTTAGGGTTCTAACCCTAGCAAGAACAATTCACAAATTTTAGACAAGTAAAACTTTGTTAGAGGAAGAAGCACTTATGTTCCTTGCTTAAGGTTTCAACAAAACAAGACTTCTTGCAACAAAATAGCAATTTTACCATTTACATCAACAACATATCAAAGAATTGCAGAAAATTACTTACTTCATCCAAGAAACCAAGAGAATTTAACCCTAATTGTAGAAATATCCATCCAAAATCAGCAAACCATCCACAAGAGATCTATTCCAAGCATAGCGTACGATAGAGAAAGACCAGTAACCCCAAAGGGGCCAAAAATTTAAGAAGTATTCCTCCAATTGGTGAGGAAAAGATGATCATAAAATGAGAGTGAGTGCTAGCCTTCTTATATGAGGCTAGTGCTACACATTTGTCCACATAACATAACATTTGCTCAATTTAAGTGGGGCCGACCCCTCATTATCCCCTTACAAAATGTAATAAATGCAAAAACAACGTAAATGAGCCACATCTGTGAGACGTCACGCCTCCTTAGGCAAGGAGGGGGCCTCCAAAGGCCACGTGGCACTAATCCAGAGTGGAGTGGGGGCAAATGATGTCTCTCCCCACTCAAAATCATGCTAACCATCATTGGTACCCCAAGTATCCACCATACCCTAGCTGGGTCAAGCCCTAGATGATGATGTCATCACCAAAATAGGGCCAACGTCCAGGATTTAGGTGCCGCGTCTAGGCTTTGGGGAGTTTTATCTCATCTCTGCACTGTCTTTGACTGTCTGCTGCTGCAAAGTCCCTGATCTTGGTGAAGAATAAGCTCCGGGGTACTCTACTCAACCTATGGGCTTCCAACCCATTTGTGTGCCATCATGACTGAATCTGCTCATACCAAGCCCATCTGTTCATCGTTCAAGGTTCCAAGGATGTGAAAATTGATGTTTGAGGGTGGTGAGTCACTGGATGACCCATTGCTCTTTATCACACGTGCCAAGGTCTTGTAATAAAGGCACAATGTCTTGGGTACAAGCCCAAGACGTCCCTCAAAGAATCATGTCAGGTCCATCCATTACAAAACAAAGTATAAGACAAGGTTAGCCAGGGTTCACAAGGAACATCAATCCTTAAAGCATGCAAAGTAAGCTGTAACTTAAGTTATAAGCCATGTAAACAATTCACCTCAGTATCCCCTTCAAGCATCACACCAGCCCAAGACCCCATGTGAGTTGTCAAGTTTTAGTATGGGAGGGCCTTCATCCAACCCTATTAGGTGTGCCACCTAGACAAGAATTGAAAGAATGCAGGTAGAGGGATAGGTCTCGAGGGAAGCAAGAAATAAAGAAACCCTTGAATAGTAAGTGTGAAAGTGATATGGTTTTAGGGCTTACTTCATGGCTTATGGTGTCATTTAATCCATTTCTATGAGCGCCTTTGTGGAGGGTGCGCTTGCTCTTGAGTTACCACATTCTTAGGCGCTATTTTTTCCAAACCCCTTTATTTGCCATTTTACTAGTTTGCTTATCATATTTGCAAGTCCCCTTTTATAAGGTTTCAAGCTATAGCATTGCTATTTGGGACCGAGGTGAGCACTGAAAGGGTAGAGCTCAAGTTTGGACTGACTTTTGGGAGTCCTTTGCTATCATTCCTTTCTTTCTTTAGCATCATTTTCTTATTCTTTTAGTAGCAGCTGCAATCAACCTATGGGCCTTTAGCGCCTCTTCTCTTGAGAGAAAGGACCATAACCCATTATCGAAGTTTAGTACACTATGAGAGGTTCCAGGATGGAAAGTGTTAAGTATGGTGGGGAACGGAACGTTACCCTTGTGAGGGCCCCCTAGTAGTACCCCTTTTCCTTGGGCGGTGACAACATGGGACTAGGACATAGAAGTTGACCACCAAGGTGAAACAAGGCAACTGACACAATTTCCCAAGCTAGTGATCCATTATCCAACTTCAAGCAAAGGTCCTCATCCACATGCCCAACAAATTAAGCACAACACTTTGCATGAAAGAAGGACTAAAATACCTCATGGTGACGCTGGCTTACCATCTCCCATACACTAGGTTGCTTGGGTGTGATCAGCCTTGGTTGACCTGTACCTGTAAAGGTGAATGAGGGGGGCTGCTGGGCTGCCATCTGTGGACATGCTGATCATCATCATGGTCTGGATCATGTTCTCCATTGCGGGCCACGAGACAAGATATCCTCTAGTTACCCCTAGGCATGGGGGTAACAGTCCCAATCCTCTCAAGTCTTTGATACTTGCTGGAAACACTCAAACCCACAGCTCTGCTATAGGATAGGACATCTCGCCCATATGCAAAGTCAGGTACAGAAAATCAGGCTTCAAGATATGGCACCGCTCTTCATGGCTGTCCATGTTACATCTGTTATAATATTGGTCACTGACAACAGGTTTTCCATCCTTAGGTTGCTCTCCTATTCATAGAAAATATTGCCTTTTTTATTGGGTCTTTTGTTCTACACTCTCATTCTCATCACAGTTCTGAGTTTCATATGTGGCAGTGTTCACTCCACTATCATCCGATCTATAATGCAATTCTTCATTCTTGGTACCAAAATCTTCATGACATGATGAACGAAATATGCAAGACAACGGATTCACTTGATTCATATTCTCTTCATTCTGCACAAGATTGAAATGATAATCCTGATCTTCCTGGGTTGAATGATAGTATTCAACATCAATCACTAGAGCATGCCCTAGATCTGTGTCTAAACCCTTGTTGTCGGTGTCATTTACAGAATCCCCATCAAAGTTTTGAAATCATCATTCCCTTCATGTCTGTAGACTAAGAAAGGTTCCTTTGAGATGTGAGTAAGAATAAAATTATTAGTGTCCTAGGACCTAAAGGTTTTCAAATCACTGTGTGGTGCATCAATACGTTTACCATCTCCCTGCATTTCATCATCTTCCATATCAAAGGGGCAGCGCTGAATATTCATGGGTTCTGGACCTTCTCCTTGCTTGCCCTTTTTAATCATTTCACATGATTCATCTTTGTTTTCACAGAGAATATGAGGGATAAATGATGTAGCTGAGCACTCATCCTCCTTCATCCAGATCCATCATAACAACAAGGAGATGCTATAGATATGTTCTTACGAGTGCCTGCATCCCATACCCTATCTTGAGCATTATTGGGGTCTTCGGGGTTTTCATCACATGACCTCTTTGAGAGATAAGATCCTTGATTACCCCATTTCTCCATGAAACCCTTTCAAATTCCTCACCAGAGGTAATGCAAGTATTAGGTAAACTTAGATACCATTCTTTAGCATCTGCTTCAAATGTATGATTACATAATCATACTCCATGTAAACCTTCTCAACAAACCCTAAATATATATCTGAGTGATCTTTAGCAAAATGGACTCATTTCCCTGGAATTTTGGGACTTTCCTCCTTCATTTATCTGGGAATGAGTGAGGTTTCCCTTCTATGTCAGTGAGATCTAATAGGGCATACATGTGAGGTAAATACTAAGGAGATGACAAAATACCTGTAATCAACTGGATCTTCCAACTATTCAACAGATTTCTTCCTACATAGAATAGGGCTTGTATCATGGGTGGAGTTGCCAGGTGAGAGTTTCTAAAGCCTCGAACACTACTGCATGCTCTCACTCTCAAACAACGGGACATTAAAATTTTTAAGGAACGACGCTTTGTTCCTCAGTGGAGTTGTCAAATGAGATAATAAGTGTTCAAAGAATGTCTTATCAAATTTATTGTAGCATTGACCAGTGACACTCCAGGCACTGGACTTTGTCCTCAGCAACAGCACCGACTGTTAGCTTTCAAAACTGCACTGCAAAATATAAAGTCCCTGACGCCAATCAGGGCAGCTCTGGTGCTGCTCTGGAGGCTGCCCACTGTCACTACAGCAGCTTGCCTCTAACCTTAAGGCTGGTGCTTTTCCAGCCTTTGGGGGGGAACCTGTAAATGCTGTCTCTGATCCAGGCCTGAGGTTCATGAGTAGTATGACAAACGAGGGGCAAAAGAAGTTTTGGATATGTAAAAGAAATTAGTAGATTCATATGACTGGTGCTGTAATCTTAGGGCTATGGAGTCTATGTTTGTACAAAGAAGCCTGAATATTATGATGAAGAATATTAACAAGTTGATCCAAGAATAAGATCCAGATTATTAAGCAAATCAACCAATTAACCAGAATGCTGGAAGATGAAAGGTTCTCAGAAAAAACTAAATTTGAACCCAGTCAAAACCATTCATGAACCATGTATGCCAAATAATTAAGCCTGTTATCAAATTCTCAGATGCAGACTATTTCTGATTACAACATTGAGTAATTGGTTCAGCATTTCATCTAATAACAGAGGGCCAGCTAAAGATCACACTGCTACTCTTTGCCCAGCCCTAAACCCTTCGAGGGTGACCAATTTATCCATAGGAAGAGCAGACATAAGCTGATTCACTTATAACCCCGACTGTAGTAAGAACTTAGTAACCTGATTAGAAGAGAAGGGAATGAAAGTCAAGTTCCCCAAACTTGATGCTCTGTTGGTCTTATTACTAGATTCCAACCTGAAGGAAGGGCGACTCTCTCCTATTATACATTTACCAAAATAGTTTGAGGTTGATCATCTTTGATAAAGTCAAACATGATCACATCACATCCTCATCCATCAAATAAAGATCATTAATCATCCTTGTAGTTTGATCCATGCTTAATGAATTTCCTTTACCCATGCACTCAAACCTTGGAGAAAGAGCCTCAAGTTTTCATTATTTGATCTAAGCACCTTTTGAACCCTATAATCGGAGAAGAAATCTCTTCGCTGCTTGAAACAGGGCTCACCATTTCATGTTATCACGCAATGCCCAATTTTATGGATTTGTCCTTGAATTCTGGCCTTCGTGATGGCTTAAGGTCCTTTTAGGTTAGTTGTTATATATTAAGTCATCTTCCAACTTCCAATCTTGCCTTGCCATGTGTGATGACTCCTTTCATGGTGTGCATTCAATCCTCCACTGTCTTTCCATAATGCATGTTCAATCAAGCTCAAACTGTGTGCCTCTGGTCTGTGATTTGACTTGTTGCCTGTGGATAGTAAGGATAGAAAAGAACAAAGTGCATTCAAAATGCACTCCGGGCCTTTTAACTGCATGTAGGGATGTGGGCGAAGCATTGTGGATGTTGGATACCTCATGAATCATTGCCTCATATACAAAAATGCCCGCCAACAATCAGTTTTTCACTCAAATCTGTGATCAAGCTTATTATGGTCATTGAAGCTCAAAAAAGCCTTCCATTGCCCTCCATGGAGAAGATGGATGGTCAGCTACAATGCACGCCATATGTGAGAAGCCATATGAGTGTATAACAAGATTCAGTACACCTTTCCATACTCCAAAATGCACACTGTCTTCTGCCAAGTCTGCTTGCTGGTCTGTTGAAAACCCAAATGCAGAAATGCTAATGCACTCAGAGGCACCTTAATTGAACTTCAGGTGAAGGCTAAAGATTAGAAGCTGAAGTGTCTTGCATGTTGAACAATCTTCCATAATTAGATTCTCCTAAACCATCTCCAGAAATGCACACCCTGCCTTGTAGGAGACCAATCAGCGTGTTTTCAGGATGACCTTTATGACCTGCTGAATCACATGGCAGTTCTCAGTTCACAAGATTCTCAAGTTAATCATCATTTCTTTCAGGCAATCTGGATTTTGCCTGAAAGACTAAAATTTTGACATGTCATTTTATGTGATAACAAGTATGATGACAAGAATTTTGTATGGATGGCGTTGAGCCATGAACAATATGATATAGTAGGGGCAGATAGTCAAAGTGCTACTAGTTTCGGTTTTATTGGTTTGTGAAACTTCTGGAGTTAACAAGGATAGAGACGTAAATCCCCTTTTTGCAGTCTTGCACCATAAATCACCTGCACAGGAGATCAGATTTAAATAAAAATAGTATTTCTCAGCTAAAAGAAATCACATAGTTATGTTTCTTCTTGTTTACTAGCATTAGGCTACTGGCTATTTGGCTATGTAGGAAGGTTTTTAAGGAAATGATTGATAACATCAAAGTAAAATCATATCTGCTAGAGTTGGTGATATAATCTGACATTGTAAGATAGACTACTAAGCTGCCCAATTCTATTTTTCAAATAGTGTAAGTGATGGTTATTTTGTCCTGTCTTTTCTGCCCTTTGCTTTGGCTGTAAATATTATTCCAGGGAAAGCCCTAACTTGTTGTGGGTGAGTTGTTTACTGAGTAATCCCTGGATAGAGTTCCTTCGTTTTTTGTATTTATTCTGAAACTGCATTATCTCTAATGAGCATATTTTCATTTAATGTTTTGTAGGTACCTATCCACCTCAAGTAAAGGTATATGAATTAAGAGAGTTGTCATTGAAGTTTGAACGACATTTGGTGGCAGAAATTATTGAATTTCAGGTGCTTGCATTGTAGTTTATATTGAATTCCATATTGATCTGTTTCTAGTTCTTTGAAGATGTTGGCTATTTAATGATTAGATCTGAATTCCATTTGCTCCTATAAGCATCTTTTGTGCAGTCTTAAAATGTACACACAACTTTTCTATCTTTTTAGTAATTGGAATCTGGAAATACCATGCTGAAAATACACGAAGGGGAACACTTGCAAAACATTGATACCTTGGTCTCATTGGGATTGAAATCTTAAATAAGCAAGTCAATACTATGTCCAAGAAAGAAAAATAGAGAGAAGTGACATTCAACTTTGGAATTGCTGCCAAAAATAAATCACAATATTCTTCATAAATGGAAGATAGGAAAGTGAAAAATCAGTACTATTAAGAATAAAGTATTATCTCTAGATATTGATCACTGCAAAATTCAGATAGGGGAAAGATACTTTTACACAATAAGACCAAGTAGAAAAGGATGGAGTTATGTCTAACAACTAAAGATGGTAGTCTAGTATATATTTATTTTGACAATTGATATAACCAAGAATCTCCGATTTCACTTTCATGATCATTTTGAAAAGATCCGTTTGCTTGTAGACTGTCTCCATCTTTCATTTTCTGTTTGTGATGGGATCAGGGGAAGCACGAGATTTACAGTGGGCATTTTTAACGTAGATTTATGCCTATTTTTAAATCATGTTCTTCCCACCATCTGTTACTACCTCTTAGTATGACAATGTGGCATTAGTGGTTGGTGTCTTTGTAGGTATTGGGAGACGACTACTCAAAGTTAGCTTTTCTCTGTTCTGATCGTTCTGTTTGCCTTCATGCTAAGTATGGGAGTCACCACAGCCTTCGAATTCCAAGGTGTTTTTTTCTAACTGCTACTCTTTGAAGCATCATTTGTTTGGTTTTCAATTTTTTGTTTTTGAGTACATACTTTATATGAAGAAAAATGACCATGCTCACAATCTGAATTGGGTCAAAGCTAAGTTGCAGGAAACACACCCTATGGGGCCATACCATGTATGGAAACGTACAGAAATGTGGAAACATGTTTGGTATGGTCCTGAAACGTGTGTGGTATGGACTGAAACAGGTGTCACATTTTGGAAATGCGTTTCGTAAAGCCTGAAACACATTTCAAGGCTGTACTATAGGTTTGTACAGTGTGTTTCCAAAATGGTTTAGGTGATTTTTGACTCAGTATGACTGCAGGGACTCACCAAAGCATCTTGTTCTATATTTTGCGATGAAGATGAAGATGAGGATGATGACTATTAGGCTTTACCAGCTTAGCTCATGTTTTCTTTCTATGTTCGATACATGTAGCATTGTAGCCTCATATATAATGACTGATTTTGGACAAGGAAAATTTTAGGGGCTAAATTTTGCCCATGGGCTAATTTTCCACGTTTTTTGCTTAAAAAAGATTCACCAATTTCCATTGTTTCTAAAAATAATTCGCCCAAATTCTATAGGATAAAATTATTTTCCCTTAAAAATTGCCAAAATTTTAGAGAAACTATATAAAATCCTTAGAAATTTGAATATTTTTACAAAAGTATCACCAAACATTTTACAGTTCGCATATTAAGGACTAGTAAGATTTGCCAAGGTTTCTACACTTCAAGATAAATTTCCACCCTTAAATTTTTCCCTGATTTTGGATATATAGCCTCATTTATAAAGGCTGTTTTGGATATTGCTGCTCGCATTATGTAATCATCTATGAGAAATAATATAGAGATGGGTTTGCTAGTAAATTGTGATTGTCACTTGTCATTTAAATGTTCTTGCTCATTTATTTATTATTTATTTATTATGCTTTCTTTCAAAGTTTCAATATAACATGCTATTTATAAAATATCACATTATATATATATATATATATATATATATATATAATATTGCTCTTCTCCATTTCCATATTTGTAATATTGCGTTTCCCCGTTTCCATATACATATATATGGAGACAATGTACTATTTTATAAATAGCACATTATATTGAAACTTTGAAAGAAAGCATTTATGAATAAATGAGCAAGAACAATTAAATGGCAAGTGACACATCACAATTTACTAGCAAACCCATCTTGATATTATTTCTCATAGATGATTACATAATGCAAGCAGCGATCTCTCTCTCTCTCTCTCTCTCTCTCTCTCTCTCTCTNTATATATATATATATATATATATATATATATAAATCTCATTTCCGCATTTCCAAATTTTTGAGGCTCACGTTTCCAGTGCGTTTCCGTTTCAGAAAATTGTACATGTTTCCCTGTATCGTGCAACTTAAGGTAAAAGATTCTGTCCACAATTTGGCCTTTTTCTAGCAATAGCTAAAGGATTACAAAATTAGAAGACAGAACTGATTTTATTTAAGTACTATTCAATCCAAGTTTTCCCCTAAAGTTTTTCATTTACTGGTAAGATGCAAAGCTTGACCTTTTTAAAGATGTGTTTCAAGTTATTGTTTGGTTGGATATTTGGAGAAAATCTCTTGGTTGTTGCTGACAACAGAAGCAATGAAGGTCCTAAAGATTGCTATAATATCAATTTTATTCTTTAACTTCTGTAGTCTTGGTCTTCATCTTCCTTTGCTGAAGCATGAATTGATGACTACATCTTTGGCAAAGCTTGTAATGCGATTGTCAGTTTTTACATACAAGAGCGTAGATAGGGATGCACATAAAGATAAGAGAGAATACCTAATGTTTTGATGATTGCATTGATTAACACATGATTACATCACTTTATTATAAAGACACAAACTAAGACTTTATTATATGACTAAAGTATGCCTAACTCCTAATTATGACCATTATATCTAACACCCTCCCATGATTGTCATATTACATAAAAATTGCTTGTTCCAAATAGAGACAAAACTTTGGACAAGCAAGATGTTTGCAACCCACTCCAAAATAAGGACTTCAATCAACAACTCGAGGTGAACTGTATCCACCCAGGTTGATGAAGTACAAATCATGTCACGATCTTCGGTTTGACCATTGAATCACCAGCTAGATGAGAGCCACTGTGGGTTGAATAGTTACTTTTCCACCATTGACATAGAACTTGGCTTATTCACTGAACTCACCTCCTCCACATCTTGGCTGTTCAACATATTAAAGTTTTGCTTTTGCTTCTTTAAGGAAGCACCTTCTTGTTTTACCTTTTCATCTTTAGTTTCCCTAAGGGTTTTCCTCTCCGCATGAAACTCAAAAGATAAGGCATAATGAATCTACTACTTACCATCTTGCTTCTCCAGGTTCTCTTATGTAATCATCAACTTCTCTTCACCATCCACTAGTTGAAAGTTGAAACAATCCCTGTTCTTCCACACCCATAGCAACCGTCTTTTTGCTCTTTTTTCTCAACATTAAACCATCTATTTATTACTGAAGATAACATCTAAGTGTGGGCCATGCTTCATAATCCAACTAATGGAAAGTTAATTTTTTTGCAAGCCAAGAAAACATCCCTAAAGTAGACATCCTTAAATAGTAACCTCTTACCTCACATTTGAAGTTGCACACCTCCCCTACCTTCAAATCTATATTCTTGTCCACCACAGAAGACAACGGAATTAGATTTGGATCTGTCCTCAACAAAATCAATATACCAATCTTTTAATTATTAAAATGTCGCAATGCCTCTAAATCAATGTATCAATATGTTTTCTCTCCAATGTCTCCTTTATTGCTAGTCACAAACACATACAATTCTTCTTCTTCTTTACATTTAGGGATATTGGCTTGTTTCATCTCACATCGATCTTCGAAAGAAGTCCTTGGTTGTGCTTTTTATTCCACAATCATTTTCTACAAAATTGGCCATATGTCCTAGCTTGCTACAATAAAAGCACTCTATACCTTTCCCAAGTCTTTGAGTATTCAAATCAACACTCTTGCTTCCATCTTCATTATTGCCTTTCCCTTTCAACTTTGCTGTTAATGCTACTTTTAATTCTCCATTCACATTGTTACTATTGAATTGCTTCTTCCACCTATCCTTTTGTACAAGCTTATTACTATGCAGTGGTGGAGTAATCCCCAGGTTCTGTTGAGTGGAGCATGTTGAGTCAAGTACAAAATTGTGCAAGTGGATATATTCTCCCATTGTGACACGTGGCAGCTATTTGAAGGGTTTCCATTTGTATGAGGTTCGAAATTTATCTTGTGCTAAAACCCTAAATCGATTTCCCTAAACCCTAAATTGATTTGCTATGTAGTTAATCCCGAAAATGATATCTAATATGTTGCATTGCGGAAGCCCCTCTATGCTTAAACAATAAGAGTGAAGGGAGCTCTAACTGGATAGTTCATAAGGCACAATACTTGTTAAGGTTTTGCAAATGGGGTAGCAAGCTAAGTGGGCTTGACTGTGGGGAAAACTCCACAGTTAAGCGCGCTTGAGCTAGAGGTGTCTTGGGATGGGTGACCACCTAGGAAGTCTTGGTTACCGGGTGCAAGCCTCGAAAGTGATGATTGATGCTATGCGATTCATTTCGTTGGTTTCAATTCCACTTGTTCACCCCTGTGAGCATCGCCCGGTGCAATGAGTGCTAAGTGGGCTATTCAAATTATGAGAATTATTGGTCAGTTGCGACTAATACTCATGGATATGGGTCATAGATTAATGACTTACTCTACGCAGTTAATCCCGAAAATGATTGCTATTTCTTGTTGGGTTGTGTGAGAGTCCAAAACCATAACTCGCCTTGCTACATTTAGTTGCTATTCTTTCTAATTTTGACTTTCTAAACCCAAATTCGCGTTGCTAAATTTGTCAAGACCAAATCTTAATTCTCGTCACTGTTGAAAAAGTCGACATCGACAAAAAGTCAGCAAGGGTCCGAAAAACATTGTTTTGGAAAAAGTCGGCAAAAAATCGGAAAACCACGACAAACATTAAAAAATACAAAATATATTCATTTTTTTCAAAATTTTAAACATATAAAGCGACATCAACATCAGATAAACACATTGGCACATAAATATGGAGAAAGCACTGGCATATATGATGTAATGGATGACAAATAAAAGATGATACATCAAAGTCCATACCGAATTCTGAACCTTGATAGTTGTCCAATCAAGGACTCAAAAGTGGAGAACCAATACAAAATGACATCACATATATAAATGTATCCCATCATCATGAGGTAGATGTACAATGCAAAGTTTTAAAACTCGGACTCAACCTCGGAATCGGTCGATGCTCAACTCCGACTCGGACTCGAACTCGCATTGACTCGCACCGATATTATTTCAATGACTTGGTTTACTAAAAATTTCATAAAATATTTAAATTTTAATGAAAAAATTATTTTTTAAAAATTCCAACCATGATTCCAAAAAATTATTGAAACTTTGAAAGAAAGCATTATGAATAAATGAGCAAGAACATTTAAATGACAAACATAAATGACAAGCAATGTTCCACCATCGCTTNTATTCAGATCCTCATCATTAGTATCAACCTTTGCCTCTACATTGATCCTCTAGAGACATCAGTGAACACCTCCCAATTTTGATGAAACTACTTAATCGAAGCCTTATACTATGGTAGAAAAAGATTAACATGCCTAATCGATGATTTTGGTTTGAGTGAAAGGTACATTTTTGCTAAGGCCATGTCAGAGGAGTTCAACAATCAATACCACCAACATCGAGGTACATAAAGGGCTTGGTGCTCTTGATTAAATGCCAATCCCATACCTTCATATGTGATAGAATCCAATGAAAATGTTGCAGTCCTACCAATCGTGAAAATTGTTAAGTCTGGTGGATTTTGAATGGGATATGAAATTCTACTTGTAGAAAATAGTCAAGCCCTTCTCCTTCCTTCTCCAACAACGACAAACACAAGTGACAAAAATAACTCAAAAAATATGCTTTATCCCCATGGTTTCTACTGACTGGCCTGTGACTTTTATGAACAAGTCCTGTCTTTTTTCAAATTAAAAAAAATTGCAACTTTTTCCAACCGATTTTCTGTCGGCAAGAAAAAGTTGCGAAAAATCGCAGGCTTTTTCAACTATGATTCTCCTTGCTAATTTTCTCCAATCTAAACTCTAGGTCGAATTGCTGTAGCTAATTTTACCAAGCAAAACCCTAAGTCAACTTCCTTTTATATAATTAGCATTTAGCTAAATTTCTCTAGCCTTAAACCCTAATCCAATTTCCTTAGCTTTAATTTGCATGCAAGTTAACCTTAACCCTAATTTGACCTCTTTATCCTTAATTTACATGAGAGATATTTTTAGATACCATATTCTTCAAAGGGAAATTCAATGGATTAGTTTATTTCTGGCAGGTTTTGATTTGAGTATGAATTATCCTTCTTAAATATGAGTCACTGACTCCTTGCACAATGTGTGTCTTCTCCTCTCCCTTGGATGCCTCTTATAATCTTGAGATGAGCCAAAGCACTAACCTCCAAAGTGATCAATGGCTGAGATTAAATTTCCATCACTTGAGATCAATGGCTAAGATTCATTTAATCAACTTAAATCACCAATGCCAAAGACTTAGGCATTTTATTTAAATTAACCTCCATTAATTATAAAAAGACATTCACTTTAATAATTAAATTATTAAAGTGAATTTCCAAAGTTCTGAGAGGTATTCATGACGACTTCCACATGTTAGACACAAACCAATGTGGAAGTATCTGTCCAAGCTACAAAGCATCAACACTCCCTCTTAGCAAGGAAGGTACTTTTGGAAGAGCCACTTGGAACTGGCTATCCCTCCAATCCTGGCACAATAACCTGCACATCATCCTGCACCATAGCATCCTAATAAACTTGATGGTCTACTGCATCTTCAACGACGTTACTCCTTACTGCCATGAATTTTGGAAACTTCTTTGGAGGCCTGCTCTCCCTGAATGTGCTCCTAGGAGCCTCACCATGCTCATGAGCATCATGCAATGTCTTCTCAAACCACTTGGGTCTCCTGATAGAGCTGGAAGGGGCTAACTCCTCCTCCTCACCTGGGGGGTGACTCCCTGCACTGGAAGTCTGTGAACTCTGTTCTCCCTTCAGAGCCACTTGCTCCTCGTCCTCTACCACTGCTGGTAAATCATGAGGCTTCCTAGATGTCAAGTTTTCCTCAAACCTGAAATCTCGACTCACCATGATCTTCCTCTATGTTGGAATCCGGATCTCATATGCCTTTGAGGTTTCACTATAGCCAATAAATAAGCCCT
>SNQJ01S0052403.1:45348-63227 GCA_010110895.2 Picea sitchensis
TTTAGGGCTATTACAGGTCTGAAACTAGGGTGTCAAATCTATAATAGTAAAATATCCTCTTAAGTCATCAAAAGATTCTTCTTTAAGTGAGGATTCAGATAATGAGGATGTTGGGTTTGGTATGCTTTCTTCTTCCCCTGTTTTTCAAAGAGAATTAATTGAAGATGTTTGGGATGGGAAGTACATGACGTTCCAGAAACCAAATGATGATGTGCCTTCCTTTGATTTTAAATCCAATGATGAAGAAGAGGAAATTAAGAGGGGGCTTATAAACCTAGCTCTTTTGATCATATACACCCGGATGATCCTAGTTATGATACAAATCATGATGAGGAAGAACATATTTTAGAAACTAATTTGTTGACTCTTCTCAACAGTGGTTACAAATTTGACGAGGATGTGCAGCAAATCAGCCATGAAGTTCTGAATCAGCATGAGAACCCATTACCCATTCCTATGAAGATGTCGATTCAAGAGGAGCATCCTGCAGAAATATCGTTTGCAGCAACAAGAAAGTATGCTAATTTGGTAATGATTCCTCAATTTGATTTCATTCTTGCACTTGATTTCAATCTAGCCATTGCCTGGACAATAGAAGTTATGTTGATCCCATAAAACCATGGATGGAGGATCTCTTTCAGAGGTCAACACAGAAAGGCTTTGAATTTTCTGCTTTCTTCTCTCTGACTAGCAATCAGCCATATTTTGAGTTGCCGTGAACAACCTTTTCTAGTTGTTTGACAGTCAAGCACATGAAGACATATCTGTGAATCAGCCAGACTCCATGACTGCCTTCATTGGAGGTTTAATTATGTTGATAGGTTTCGTAAAAGCAGTTAATTACATGAATGTGTGTAATGGTCATTTGAGTATATCAATCATTCATTTCTCCATTTAGGTTAGGTTTAGAGTTTGACTAAGTTCAAAAGTTTTTCATGTGGTGTTGAACTATAGTCGGATTGTTTGCTTTCAAGTTATGAGTCAATCTTTTCCAAGTTTTCAGTTTAGTGTTTTGGTGTCTTCATTTATGAGTCAATAAGTGTTGCTGACACATGTTTTCATTATCAGATGTGTACAAGTCAACAGAAAGAGTCAAGTTAGGTGTTTGTGACAAAGAATCAGCCTAATATTCACCTCTGGCCATGTTTGAGGTCGGAGAACAGAAACTTCTGTCATAATCAGTCTTGAGTATTCTTGAAGGCATAGGAATTCTGTCCTAGGTGATTTCTAGGGGATTTTTCTCAGTTGGATATGCCTCTTTCAACCATTGTTATAAACTGGGATTGAGCCAAATGTCAGGGTCAGGGTCTGTTTTTAATGTTACAGATTTCACTAGCAGGTTGAAGACTGGAGCTCTGAGGTTCTTAGCATCTCACAAGTGACAGGAGCTTCCTTTCCCCAAGAACGAGCCATTGTTAACACTTGATTTGGCTCATACAAATTTCATGTTAAGATTCAAAAACGAGCAGAAGTTCAGTTTTGTCATGGAGAACTCAGAACTTACCTATATAATTAGATTGGCAAAAACACGCATATTTTTGGCATGCATCAGTTTGCTTCATTACCAAGCAAACTCTAGTATTTGCTGATTCAGGGCATTTTGTCAAGAACATCATGTGGCATGTTGGCAAACTTCTTCATACAAGGCTTCTAAAGTGAATGTGAAGAAAACCCAGAATTCTCCAAGGATTCTGAGAAGAACCCATTTGGCTTGAGATAATATGCACAGATTTTAAGGAGGGTCACCCTGTCAAAAAGTGCCAATTTTAGGATGATGACCTGTGGCTATTAATGTTAGGGCCAACCTATGCTATCAAATATGATCAATTAGTTGTGAAACAGAGCACGCCCTCCCAGTTCTATGGGTTGCGTGTCCAGCGTGTTGGACACTTGGGCACTCATGGGACATGTGTCTTGTGCATGACACGTCCAACACTCAGACAGCAAATGCCCTAACTTGTCCAACACTCTGGACACCAAAAAGTTTAAAAAAAAATTCAAAAATTTTCAAAAATCATCTGCAATGTGTCCCGATGTGTTAATAGGTGTGTCCTAGTGTGTGCTTGATGTAGTTCTATTTTCTTAATTTTAAAAAAATCTACACCTTTATGTTTATATTTTATATCCATAATTTTAATTTATTTTAATTATATGTATTATTGTAGTTATCTGTTTTTCTTTTGGTGGTATACTAACATAAATACACCTATAATAATAATAATATTAAATAACCAAAGGTCAGATGTCTAAAAGGCATGTCTATTCAAATATGCAACCATTCAATGTATACTTTTACACAATGTCACATGCTATTGGAATCATCAATCATTTTTTATATATTCAATACATTATATTTATCATATATGGATTTCTCATTGTTGTCCTATTTATTTTGGATATTCCAAATATATGCACCACTTTAGTTCATTGGATTGGTATCAGAGACCCTTCCAAAGCACTTCGGTAGCTCTTAGGAGAGAACCGTTTCCTAAAAGATAGTGAACTGATCCTGGCCTTTGGCCACACATTTTTCACAGATTCACTGATTCTGGCCTTTAGCCACATATCTTCAGCACCTGTCTGAAACCTGGCCTTTGGCTATTTCAATTACTACAGCCAACTTGTGACCAAAAAAAGTTTCGGCAAACTATGTAGAAACATCATGGATGAAAAATATTAGCAATACATGAACAAAGTTATTCCACTGCAAAACACTAAATGCAAGTAACAGTTATAGGCAAAGTGCATCATAATTGAAGAATTGTGTAGATTAGAGCAACCATCACTAGCAGAAAGTTGCTTCAGTAATCTATTGGGATGAATTGTAGGAAAAATTCTGCCACCATCTGAAATCGTCATTATGACCTGTCTAGACTCTACACTACCCATGCTGACCTGGGGAAGACAAGACACTAACGAGAAGAAATTGAGCAGGCATATAACTAAAATCCATTAAAGATAAATCAAGCATCAGGACAAACCGGTTCATTACATTGGATCCATAGCACCACTCTCACGTTGCATTGTTGTGTCAAACCTACCAAAACCACACCTGAGAATAGTAGAAAGAACTCCACTTGGGAACAAACTGACAAGGGTATAGTGCAATGTTGCCTCCATAACACAGAAAACAGTGGATATTATATATCAATGTTGCAAACATCGTGTCATCAAATATATCACTGAGGGTCTGGAAAGAAACTTATCAGCAACATCAGGAAAAATATCAGCAAACTTGAAAAAATATAAATATATATATATATATATAGTGACACGGAAAATAACCACAAACCCTTGGTACCTTTCCAAATTTATAACCAAATACCTATTGTCTGAAATATTCGACCCGGTACACAAGGGTGACTATACTGCGAGTCAAAATTGACCTAGGAGTCGATGTTTTAACTGCAGCTGGATGCTTATACTAAATATTGTAACCAATCTGCTTGAATTTTAGAGAGAGAGCAGGCCGTGTTGCAAGCCAAGACTAAGGAGAATGGGGTGTCAGTGAAACAGTGGCGACCTGACCAATCAAACAAACAAACTACATCACAAATTTGATTAATTAAAGGTCAGTTTGATCAAGTTAATAATAGTGCACTAACCTAAGTATATTCTGTTGTAAGGTAGACAAAATATCTGTTACATTGAAAAAAAAGTATCTAAGGTGAAGTCGGAATTATAAAGTAAAAAGGTTAAAAAAGTAGTTATTTGAAAGGTTCACCTTTTAGTCAAGAGAAGCAAAAGTATCAACTGATATAAAAAAGGGTAAAGTAACTTGAAGTCCTAATTCAACATCATAGAAAACATATCATCAATGATTAGTGGTACCCTTGCACTTCGTGCACCCACTTAATATCAAAGGTGTCATTAGAAGAATCTCTACAGCAATCATGGTAATACCAGCAGAAATACCTTAATGAATCTCTACAGCAATCATGGTAATACCAGCAGAAATACCTATGGATATATGTGAACAATTAAAAGGGGAATTAGATAGACTCCGAAAAGATTTTGATTCTCAAGTAGATAAAATCAATTTCTCATAAATAAAGTCAATCATTTGACACAAGAACCAGTACATTATGAGATGAAAAATGTAATCCAAGAGGAAAAAATTAAAGATCTTGAAGATATGAAAGAATCAAAGAGCCTGATGAGCTAGCTTGAGTGGTTGAAAGCTTTGAGCTTCATGCAGGAGGTCTCGGGATTGATTCCCCGAGTTGGCTGCCTCTGCTGCGTGCCTCACTCAATGTCCCTACAGGGTCAGGTGCCATAATCAGGGCTGACGGGTTTACACTATGTACCATCTATGAAATGCAGGGAAGTGCCCAAAGGTTTCCCAATGAGGTTTTCCTTGAAAAAGATGAAAGAATCAAAAAAAACAAATTCTGACTTGCAAGCCAAGGAGAAAGCCCCATTTCTACAAGACATCACAACCCAAAGTGACCGAGAATGACAAGAGAAGCAGGAAGCCAAGAAGAAATTCAACAAAAACTTATCAAAGAAAGATGATGAAAATTCTCACTTAAGGGATCTTAATCAGAGGTTGCTTGCACAGATCAAAGAGTTGAAGGATGAAAAGCACAATCAGAACTTCCAACAAGAGAATAAAGATCTCAAAAGGAAATTCAACAAGAACTTATTTGGAAAAGATGAAGAAATTTCTCACCTAAGAAATCATAATCAAAACCTATTTGCACAAATTAAGAAAGTAAAAAACGAGAAAAAGTCGCAATAGAAGAAACAAGTAATCAACAAGGAAAAAGTAATAGATACAGTTGAAGAAGGTAAGTTTCCTCGTGTTAAAATCCCAACCATGGATAAGGGAACTATCACAAATCCAATCAAAATTAGAAAAATGAATAACCATTTACCTATAGTTGACAGGGCATCAATTGACAAGGAGACACTTGCCAAACTAAAGTTACAATGGAAGATCTATCTGTCGTTACTAACGATTCTAGTATATCAAATGGAAGTCCAAATTAAAACCCTATCGTCACCCAAATCACGACATTTCCAAACACTGGAATGCCAATTCAACTCATTTCCAAAGGGATATGGAGAATCGCAGTGGAAGAAATCCTCATTAAATATCACACCATACAGTTCTACAGAAAATTGAATTAGGATGGACTGACACTTTCACAATGCGACAATAATGTTTAGCACTACAAAGATCGTACTATTTTGTTTCCTCAACCATGACAATATCAAGAATAGAGCACAAGTTAAAGCATTACAAGCAAGAACAAAGGCATAGCCTTTTCCCAATTATGCTTAGAGGACGAAGCATCTTTGAAGGGGGAGGCAATGTAACAAACATAAATACACCTTTAATAATAATAATAATAAATAAATAACCAAAGGTCACATGTGTAAAAGGTATGTCTATTCAAGTATGTCACCATTGCATGTATACTTGTACAAAAAGTGACATATTATTCTAATCATCGATCATCAAATATTTCATATATATTCAATACATTATATTTATCCTATATTGATTTCTCATTGTTCTATTTATTTTGGTTATTTCACATATGAACCACTTTAAATCATTACAGGTAGAAGACTTTGTCTCTCTCTCCTCTCTCTTTTTGGGAGGCAAAAAGATACTCAACAACCTTCTGTAGTCCACCTAAACAGATGACTTCCTCCGACTCTTCAACTGCTACTAATTTCAGTTACATATCTTTGAGGAGAAAAATCATTTCAAATTCTCCTGCCATTCATATACTTCATGGGGTGGCAAGTGCACACTACAAGCCAAAACTAAATTTGAATTTGTATATGAACCAAATTCACAAGAATTTTAATAAATACACAAAAAAATTTAAATATCCAAGGTGTGAAAGTGGCCCGTGTGGACAAGGTCATGTTGTTCACTGACTTTTGAAAGTGGTTTGATGGTATTATGAGTTGAATGGCCTTAGGTATGTCACCTAACCAATCAACTTTTTGTTTTATTTTTTCCCTCCACACCCAATGGATTTAAGGCACCAATCACTTCTTTATATCTTAATTTCCAAATTTGAGTTTTATTAGGGATCCCCACTAAGGCTAGAAAGCACTAGTCTAAAGCAATAGGTATTGTGCATGGTGATTAGCACTTTCCCTGAGAATTTATTTGATTCCTTCTAGTTTTGAGTGATAACTAGGGCAATCTCCTCAAACGAGCAAAGATCAAGATAAGGATTTCTATCCCATCCAAAAGCGGAGTATTGCACTGTGCAAATCAACCAAAAGCGGAGTATTCCAATGTGCAAATCCTCTCAATGAAGAAAATGAGTCTAAAAATGTTCTCCAAGTGTAAAGGATATGCCCCAAACATAACTAAGACAAGGGCCTACGAAACTATATATTTGTAACGGATCGTATGCTGAAGCATGATAGATTGCACCCTCTTAACACATGTTGAATCTACAAAGGATAGATACAGTCCCCAAACCTCAACCCCATAAAGAACTGTGGGTTTGATGATGGTGTCAAAGAGGTACATCTTTATAGGGATGTCGTAAAAATGAAAATGAAAACATAGCCGCTGCAGCAAGGCCAAGGAAGCAAATCCCTTGCAAAGTCTGGGTTGGAAAGCAAGCCTCATGGTCAACCAAGGGCTTGTGAACTGGATCACCAAACATGTGTAGGTTGTAGAAACCTCCACTTCATTGCCATAGAAAAAAAAGTGAAATCCACCAAATATTGGAGATGTTGAGAATCATGACCCTTTTTGGCTAAGGTTGACCACCATCTACTAAGATCACAAAAGCTAGCGAGAGAGTCAAACTGCCTCTAGAGGATCTCGAGGGAGGAAGACAAAAGGACCACGTCATTCACAAACAAGAGGATGGAAATCAAAACATGGTGCAAGATGCAATCGTCATTCACATGAGTGTTCTCCCTCATTTCCAACTCATCAATCTAAATCCCAAACAATATGGGAGAAGGGGAGCAACATTGTTTGACCTCGATGGTGCACCTGATGAAGGCAAAAAATCCATGCAGTGTTTAGAGCCATCCTAATTGTCTTATAGAGCCTCAAGATAGCCACAATGAGGGACTCAAGGAGACCAATGTCCCACAATCCCTAGAACAAGGATGCCCTCAAGACTAATTCAAAAGCCTTCCCAAAGTCTACAAGAAAACAAAAAAATTTCAAAGCATGTTGCCTAGCCTCCTCAATAATGACTCTCACAAAGAAATGTGGTCCATCATCTGTAAATATTCTAGAACACTAATTGCCCTACATCCTTGAGATTGTTCCGATCAAAAGGTTCTAACATCCACATATTCAAAGGCATGGAATAAAGTTTCACAAAGGTGTGCCCAATCATGATGGACATGTAGTTGTTTGGATCTAAACTATTGTCTGATTTAAAAATCAATAGGATGATGTGATGAGACCATGATGCGGGAAAACCCAAGCAAGCTACCAAGTTGAAGAGATCACCAATATGGGATAGAAGAGATGCCAAACCCTCCTTGAGAAATTCAGCATGGAAGCGCTCACAATTAGTGGCTCTACACAAAATCAAGACCTAGATACCTCTCTCAATGTCTCCAGGGGAAAACAAATAGCAAGAGGTGGAGGAGGGGAAGAGACAAGGATAGAGCATTGGTCTAGTAAATCATAGAGGGAAGCATCATATGAAACCCAAGAGCGGTTGTCAATGTCAAATGGAGGGGGGCCTTCTTGGGGTAGAGGGTTCATCAAAAATCTTTGGAAGAGGTGTGGAGGGTTGAAAGAAGCTCACCTCTCCTTGAGGCAACAAAGTTGTGTTTCTTGCACCAAAGGTAATAGAGATAATTTTATCGAGCAAATGGCTAGAGGAAGGGCCATGGGTAAGAACAAAAAAAAGATACCTACGCATATATTTAAACTCATTGTCAAACCAAACATTCATGAGGAAATTATTTAAACTCATTGTCAAACCAAACATTCATGAGGAAATTCCCTYTGGGGCAAACAAATTTCTTGTGATGGATGGTATAGGGGTAAGATTCTAAGGTTGTTTCCCATATTGCATTACCAAGTGAATCATATTTGACCTTGACCATTTGAATGGAAGAGATGAGGGTAAAAGGAGAAAGGACTTAGGACTAACAAAGAGTTTAAGGGTTGACACATTCCACGTCGAAATGAATAGAAGTGTGTAGGTTGTCTAGCGCGCTAGAAGGAGAGGTGGGGGGTGACAAGGAATCATGTAGAGTGGACGAAAAGAATGCATGGTCAATGGAGTAATCTTGAATCTAAGATAGATAAGTCCAGTTTGCTGAGATATGATCCATAACACCAACCCCACCATTGTGAAAAAACAAGTGTCCTTGTTAGACTTCAAGAAACATGGGAGCACATTGACAATGATAAGATCATGTGATCACCAAGCTAGAGAAGACGTCTCCCATAGGCTATAGCAGGGTCGAAACCACCATCTAAACATCTCTAAAACCCAAGAGTGCCCAATTCAAATTTCGACCTAGTGGAGGAAAGGTGCATCCTTCACCCAGTCATGGATCAGAGTCTCAAGAGTCCTGGTACAAGCATTGAAATAGCCTAAAAGAATGGCATCCCCAAGGTAAAGATTCAAAAATAGGTCACCATCAAAATGGAGCACAAAACTCAAGGATGCAAGGGGGATGTAGCAATGGCAATGATCTTATCACAAAGATGTGGAATTCTCTGTCAAACATGGATCGACATGAACCTAGAATGTATAGCAAAAGCAACTACTAACACATTGGAATGGACACTATTGTGAATGGGACTATGGGAAGAGACTATTGATTAGTTTGCAATTCACTCTTTTACATAAATTATTGCTCGATACTCGACCTTCAGTGATTTTTATGCCATAGTTTCCATGCCCTATTCTAGTCATCATAGCAATTATTTCATGGAACATCGGCATAAAGAACACATGCCATCGATCTAAGTACAACCATATTAATTTTCCACAAAGGTGAGTTCAAGCATGGAGAATTCCAAAAATAGGTAAAAATATACAAAATCAAGAAATAGAAGGAATGAAGATCATCAAGAAGGTGATGAATTATGTCCCGTAGTTGAATTTTTGGAACAACAATAGTGAAAATCATTTACTAGATTGTTTTTCATCATCAAAAATCTATAACCTACGTAGGGAGGCCATAGATCACCTATCACACTCCAAATGACCATTATAATAGCCAATGTTGAAGAATAAGCATCAAGAAGCCAAACCCCAAAAAGCAATAACAAAATGGGATTGAACCATAGAAGCATCCCAAACCAAGAGTTCAAACTTCAAACAATAAAACATGTTGAGCTAGGAGATCATAAATAAAATATCAATGCATCACAGTGAATAGTCCACATATAAATAGTAAAGTTGGGCAAAACTATAGGAGGCCAAATTTTGGAAAAGCAATTGAGTAGGCCAATTGTAGAAATCATTGCAACAAGTGGACCAAACCCATATAAAACCCACATAACCTTGCAATTAAGTCAATTGGTTCACATTCATATTTGAATTCAATGACAATCAAATTCAAAAATATCGACAATGTAAAAAAATATCATAAAATTCACCATTAAGCTCAGTAAGAGAATTAAGAAGATTCTGTTATAACTTCACATATTCAAACAAAAAACAAATACAAATATTTTTTATAACTTCAAATTAGAACCAAAAAAATGTTGAAGACTAAAAACATGTCAAAATATCTTATATTGTTCCAAAACATCTTAGTATATGTGTTTGTGTTGTAAATCATTTTAAGTTTAACAACAAAAGCGAAAATCAATGATTTTTTACAAATTTTACCAAAAAAAAAAATTGCCTAGGCAATTCGTTTTCCATTAAATACCCTAGTGTTTGATATTCGCGAATGCCTGATTTTTTTAAAGAAAAACACTAAATGCAATGACTAAGCCTGGCACTAAGGAGGTTAGATAGATAAGATAAGATCAAAAGTGATAATTTTATTAATGTCCAAAAAATGACCATGAGCAAGCCAAAGGGACTGCTAGTTACATTAAAATCAATAGACAAGTGGGAGTGTGAATGCAGCTCCTATAAAAAGGTATCTAATCTATGAGATCTAACACCTAGAATCTAAAGCCTATCATCTAGTAGTTTGATACAAAGTTGGGAGCCACAAAGAAGAAAGAATCCCTGTCGAGAGCTAGAGAGCCTAGAAGACTGCCTCAACGAAACATACCCAGGGAGAGTGCTCAAGGTCTATTGGTGTCATTGTCAACCGATGAGGAGGAGAGTTTGCTAACCTCCAAGTCTGTAGCCTCACAGTAAGTGGACCTCTCCTACCATCCAAGCTCGAAGCAAAGAAACTCCTGATGGAAGACTATCTAGACGAACTAGAATTGAAAGATCTAGAAGAGTGAGCCTATGGTGCATCACGCTAGCTTGAAGAGGTCGCCTTCTACTGAGATCAAGAGGAGCATAGGAATGTTTGTTGTGATGGAAAGATTGGCCCAAATTTGAGCACAACACTACCACAAGGGTGTTGCAAGTGGAGGTTGGGTGTCCCCCTATGATCTCACAAATCTAGAAGCTGAGGTGGAGCTACTCTTTGCCTATCTCTTGGTGCCTCTATCTATAAGCACCAAGGAGGAGGTGATTGCTCTGGTAATGTCCAATGGTGGGGCCGGTCTAGGTGAAGAATATCTAAATGCAAGAGCCTCCCTCAAGTATAAGTCATCCACCTTTGATCCAAATATCTAAAGAAGATGGAGAGGGAGTTATGGGACTGCCTAAAAAGGCAATGATACCGGCCTTGGAACTCGTATATAGAAAAATGAGGGAAATCTATCGTTAATGCCTACAAATGGAAGCTACACCAGATTTACTGCAGTACTATGGAAGTGGAATTATGGGAGCCAAAGGTATCAACAAACCACAAAATGCATTTATTGTACTAATAAACTCACTGCCCTTTCCATGCTTATTCTAATTTCGTTAAATCCCAACCCTAGGTTAGGGAGATCTTAAGGGCTCAATCTTATAACCTTTCTTCTTACGATGTAGCACCCACCATAGTCAATGCCATCCACAAGTAGGGCTCTAGCAAGGATTTGATGGTTTTCCAATGACAATTCTTGACCCTAGTAGTTGGCCTAAACCATTTTTACTTTATTTTCTACGCTTTACTTTAAATCATTGTCAATCTTATCAAAGTTGTTACACATTTGTTTCCATTAAACAACAAAACAAAACGACATTATATAGAATGGTCATAATTAGGACTTAGGCATACTTTAGATGTATAATAAAGACTTATTGAATGCCTTTATAATAAAGTGATGTAATCATGAATTAATTAATGTAATCATTAAAGGATTAGGTATTCAGGAGTTGCATAACTACTCTCTCTCCTACTATGTCAAGAGACATCAATCACTCAATAATGAATCAATCTATTCTCTTTTATCTTTATGTGCATTTTTGTCTATGCTCTTGTGTGTGTAAAAATTGACATGGTATCAGAACCATGGTTAACAAGAAGTTGATGTTGGAAGAGGGTGAAGGCCTATGCACTGATTACTCCAATGACACTTCAAGAAATTACAACAACACACATTGTGGACATAATCGAGGGCGATTCAAATCAAACAGACAAGTTATTTTTTAAGTGAGTCTCTTAAAAGTAGCTGTCAAAGAATCTTTGCAATTGTCAGAGTCCACCCTCATGAGGAATCCCATATGAAATTGTGGGGTCAAGATAAAGAAGGGAGATCATGCTTGGCATGGTGCCCATGTCTATGCGACATTATGAGAGTTTTTGGCCAAGGATTGACAAAGAGATCCAATTAATGAAGAGAAACACAAGAAGACCTATTGCAGAGGAGTATTACATTCTTGTCAATAAAGAACTTTACCATGACCTATCGAGAGGAATTGACCCCGGTTAGAGATAGTTGAGGTGCCCATAACTGAATGTAGCCACCCCTTTAGAGACATTGTCGTCGAGGTTAAGGATAACCGAGAGACATTGTCATCGGGAATACGAGTGGGATAAAGAGATAACCTATAACCCAAGAAAGTTGTGGACACTGAAAGGCATGAAGAACTTACTCGGTACACCATGAAGAACTGTGAAGACTGGCATCTATGAAGACAGAAGGCATAATAGAAGCATCATCCTTATCAACAACCTCTTCATCATTGACATAAAGTCTTCCCAATAATCTCTTAATTTTGCCTGGAAATTCCATATTGAATCAACACTATCTTCAAGTAATTCCCTATACCAAATATGTGCATCACTCCCAAGAGATAACCAAAAAAGTTGTATCAACACATCGTCAAGGAGAGCATCAAAACACTCAATAAAACTATCAAAACCTCTAAGGTGTTGCTTAGCTGAAACACCTCTATAAGCATGAAATTTCGGAAGATCCTTATGTCGTGAACTTCCACTAGGGAGTGGATTAGGATACCCATGTATCCAAGAAAAGTCAAATGGAATATATGGTCTCCAACGTGTTTTCCCCCAGGTTGTTCCCTTTCTCACAAAGGGGACAAACACTAGGGCATAGTGTGTAGGATGCACCTTTCCATGCCACTCTAGAGCTTCAAGCCAATTCTCGGGCTCGAGGAGGGGTTCCCTCAATATTTCCTAAGGCAAGAGTCCTTGTCTGTCACCCAAGGACACCATCTCCGATGAAGCTCAGACTAGATTTTATAGCAATGAACAGTGGTGCATGGAGTCAATCTCTGCTATCTTTTTTAAAACCAAAAATAAAAGGAGTCTTGAGTTATGGTTTTTGGGGATGACCAGGGAGCCAAACAGCGAGGGTGTTTAACATGTTTCAACCATAAGAATGATCTTCTAAACAATTTGCACCATAATCTAGTTCTGATTGGAAAATAACTCAAGGAAAATGAACAAATATGAGTTGAGGAGGAGCCAAAACTACTTTCCTAACACATATTTATCAAACAAAAAACCAAATGGGCAAGGCAAGCATAAATCCATTAGATTATTCAACACCATGTGAGACAGAAAATTAAAGAGAAAAGTAGCATAACTTGCTTGAATCTATCATTTCCTAGTGGCAACAACCTCAGTTCTACTTTCAAAATAAATTCAACAGTTCATTTACAAAATAATAGCTCCAATGTTAGGGACTATACAATCTTCGATCTAAAAACAACCATCTCATTTATACAACAAATGCAACAAGGGTTGGGGATAATAAAATCATTGTCCTGGGCCTTATTGCTTCCCTTTACTAAATTTGATACTCAAATAATGCTTACAGTGAGAATGAGAACGAAACAAAAGAGAAGAAGAAGAAGAACAGAAGAAAGTTACTTGCTACTACAAAAACAATGATACACCAAGTAGATCTTTAGTTTTTTATGGCCGCGTGACTCTATCTTGCCCTCTTTCGTTGTTGAAATGAATCTCTCTCTCTCTCTTGAAACGAGAAAAATATTATCTCTTATAGACTCTGTATAAGGGGGAGAACCAAAACACCTTAAAATTAGGTTAGAATTTGTTATTCATCCACCGATGAGAATGATCCTTCTGCACTTTTTGTCACATTTTGTTAGAATAGAAGCCTCTTAGCCCACTACTAAATTCGTGGCCAAGTTCGGCACTGTTTTAGTAAGGGTAGGATTTTGCTTCTTTAGTGGTAGTAGTTCTTGTCGATCATTGTTTGGAGCCTTGATCGACTTTTCACTATCTCTAGAACTAAATTGGAGGCCCTATCCCCAAATGAACACGAAAAGGAGGAGAGGACATGAGTTTCAGCCTTTTGACCTAGGCTAACCTCCAAGGATTAGCTTTTCTCAAGCCTTTTAATCTCAAGGGGTGTAGGACTATCCTACCTGAGTGTTGGTGACACTAACTTGCATGTTTGGTTCATTAACATCAGGCCCCTATCCCTTCAAACCTTTTGTCATGATAATGATGAAATTAATACTAATAACCTTTCTCAGATTGGATGCGCAACAGTGCCTACCATCATTTTTTTCATTTAGATATCATGAGCGTAAGATCGCCAGTTGATCACACCCCATCATTACAGTGCACCGGAATTACAATTTAAAAGGTCGTCGCTCCATGCTTCGACCTAGCAATTGGTGCTTCTTGTCCCCTTGAGGTTGGTCAAAGCCTCACTGATTCTGTTCTTCTTTCCTCAATTTTTGCTTCCTCTTGCCTAGAGCCTTGCCTTAAAGCAATTATCTGTCTGAAATTACTCTAAATTTGAGCCGTAATTCCCTGACCTCTCAAGGAGAAAAGGGTCTTGGTCTAGGACAATCCCAATCTCCCAAAGGTAGGGTCCCCCTCCCATGGCCCCAGGTAGTTCGAAGAAGACACTTCTCCATAACCTTCTAAACCAGCGGGGAGCCAACGTGGCCTATAAGCAGGTAGGTCGCTCCCGAAAGCATAAGGCCCCTTCCCCTATTGCCACAATTAGTGACTCCTCGGATCAGGAGAAGGAAGAGGAGGGCCTTCTAAAGAGAGGCATCCCTGCTTTTTTTCAAGAGTATAACGAGGAGAGGTTGGCAACCTTTACCCGATCACATTCTAAAGTTGCCATTTTGGATGTGGTTCGACTTGACGAAGTGACTTGGAAGGCCATGGAGAGATTAGAGCATGAAGATGAATGATCTAATGAATACAAGGAGGAGATGTACCCTCTTCAATTCCACATTGGACATGATGTTGTATGTGCATTCTTTAATGGAATCTACCTTAGATGCTCAGTAGGAATTTCGTTAACTTGTCACTAACCTCCTATCCTATCTAGAAAAGGCCCTCACTCCCCTTTCCAAAAAACTTATTAGGCAGAATCAAGAGCTCGAACTAGTGAAGGGATCGTTGATTAGTGTGTTGTGTGGTAAGGATGGCTCTAGCCCTTCCTCTGGGGGGTCCAAGTGAAGACTAAATATATGGCATCCTTGCCTCGCTTTTATGATATGTACATTCTTTTGTTGGTCGGGACAACGTTTGCAATTTTTTGTTTTTACCTTTCCTTTCCACTGCATGGCTACCATTCGGTCTCTATTAGATGCCTTTGGAAACTTTGTTAGAAACCGTAACAACTTCACTCAAAAGGAAGTTATGGGGAAGCATCCATATGTTTTACCCGTTTGGGCAATTTGTAACTATGTCTCTCATTTTAGGATCATATAATATAATTTCATCAGTTAAGGTCTAGAAAGGAGCATCGCAACAATTTACTATGTTGTCTTGACCAATTTTACATGGTACATTTTAATGTGAAAGCATATTCCACACCATAAATTTGGTACAGGATCCCTTTTGCATTGCAAGCCTATATGTGAACTATGAAAGGGAAAAAAAGTTAAACTTCTAATTCTAAAATTGACCAAGGTCATCGCTTGTCTTATTAAAAACAACATATTCATTTCCTGGTGATGTATCGTTACTTGCACCATTCCTCCTGATCTGGCTTTCTCCTTGATCTAACCCTTTTCATATAACCCCGCAAATGATCGCTTACCATTGATCTATGGGTTGGAAACGATCTGATCCATTGGCATCTTTTCATTTTCTATGACCCCTCTCCTTTGTATGATCCTGCAGGTTGACCTCCACCATCGATCTAGTAGGTGGCGAGGATCATGGCCATTCACGGCATTCCCTTTGACTGCCTTTCCCCCTTTTCCAAAACACTGTAAGCCCTACTGCGTTGTCGATCTAGCGGGCGGGTAAGATCATGGCCATTCGTCGCATTCCACAGGATGGCCTTTCCCCCTTTTCCAAAACACCACACCCAACCGTCAATCTAGCGAGAAGAGAATATGAAGGCCATTCACAACATTCCCTTTGTCAGCCTTTCCCCCTTTTCCAAAACACTGTGATCCCTTCCCAACCCTCGATCTAGCGAGCAAGGAAGATCATGGCCTTTCATAGAATTCCCTTTTCCATGACCTCGACCGTCAATTTTACGAGCAAGGAAAATCTAGGCTATCGACAACTTTTTCTATAGTCAAAGACGATGCAAAGTGATCGCAACGCCATTTTAATCATGGGAGAACAAGCATTCTGTGAACGATTGTTGGCTATTGATCTGTTGAGAGGAAACGATCTTGACCGTTAGCAGCGTCTTTTCCAATGGGGCAATTCCTAATTTGCCAAACGTCACGAGCCATCATCCGCCATTGATTCATAGCTCGAACAAGTACTTCCACATTGGTTTGTGTCTAACATGTGAAAGTCGTCATTAATACCTCTCAGAACTTTGGAAATTTACTTTAATAATTTAATTATTAAAGTGAATGTTTTTTTATAATTAATGGAGGTAAATTTAAATAAAATGCCTAATTTTTTGGCATTAGTAATATAAGTTAATTAAATGAATCTTAGCCATTGATCTTAAGTGATGGAGATTTAATCTCAGCCATTGATCTTAAGTGATGGAGATTTAATCTCAGCCATTGATCACTTTGAAGGTTAGGGTTTTGGCTCATCTCAAGATTATAAAAGGCAGTCAAGGGAGAGAAGAAGACACACATTGTGCAAGAGTCAGTGACTCAATTGAGTGAAGAAAGACTTTCACTCACAGATTCAGCGAGAAAAAATATTTCTACAGCCAAGAAATTTCCAACAAACCATACCAAGCAAGGCAAAGGTCGGGAGATTTTCTAGAGGGGTTGTACAGCCCGCAAAAGCAGCCAAACAAGTCGTACATCTTGTAGCAGGAAGCCGCAGGGGTCGTACAGCCCACGAGTAAGAGTTGTACAGTTCATACAGGCCGTGCAGAACGCGACAGGGCCGTACAACATACGGTTGGGTTGTACAGGCCGTCGTACAGCCAAGTGGGCAGCAGCAAAGGGACAGAGGGTTTCATCAAGTGAAATCAACCCAAGTTTTGTTGTTGTTTGTATTTTCTCAGTGGGCCATTATCCTAGTAAGGGAGCCGTGATTTTCTATAATAAAATCATCTCGTTGTTGGTTTTTCCTTAGGGGTTTTTCTAGGGGTATTTACCCAAAAATATTTGTGTACATGTTTTTGGTTTCCTATTTTACTTCCGCTGTAATTTTTTGGTTAAGAATGTTGGTTTTTCTTCATATGATATACAATCGATATGTTATTACAATGATGAGTGTTCCATATATAGGGAACATATGGTGACCATCCATGAAAGGATGCGTCCCTTGAATAATCAATAACTATTTATTATTATCATTTACTTATTATATATGATATTTAACAATCAATAATTATATTATTAATTATTATTCTAAGAGAATGTCTTCCCGATGTTGTCCAAACATCAACACTCCCTCTCAACGAGGGAGACATTCTACAACATGCCAAGCTTGTCTTTGAAGTATACAAACTTCACCCTAGACTCATGACACTTGTCTATTAGTCTTGGGAGACATCTCTCTCCCACCTGAATCGAGGAGAAACTCCTTATGCGGTTCTCCCTCTGAACCAATTAACTCTATCTAATATTAGGCTCACTTTGGGTCCACATGTAATAACATACAGCATCTTGAGTCTTTATTATTCCTTTTCAAATCACCATGACTAGGACAAAGGCCACACTAGGATATTTCACCACAAGTACACACCTGCGAGTGAATGTCGGCATGATGCTAACTGACACGTGGAAAGCACCTCGAGTCCATATTATTCCTTGTCATGATCAAGGAAGGACTACGTCTGGGCCCATTTACCATAAGTGCACCTTTATGATAAATGTATCCTATCTCCCTTGGTCTGCAGCCCAATCTAGGAGAAGGTCCGCCCTGATGTTGAAACATCAATACTCCCTCTTAGCTAGGGAGGTATCTTTCCATAGTAGTACACAACTACTGTCTAGAGACACACAGTGTCCGTCAGTGGTACACAACCACCATAGTAGCAAAAGGTTTGTCACACATGGCAC
>SNQJ01S0052404.1:0-45764 GCA_010110895.2 Picea sitchensis
TGTTGTATCTGCATGTGCATTTTCCTTCATGTCCAAATAACTTCATCAATCTTGCGGTCCAAAACCCATGACTAGGGTTGACATCAATGACAACAACCAATCTTCCAACAAAATTTGCAGCCGTTATAATTTTATGTTGCTGATATATATTTATATAACTGCTTCAAATTTGGGACAACAATGTTTCTTGTTTGTTCCATTTGGTTTAAAGGCTTATATATCCATTATTTTTCTTGTTCCAGGCAGGGCTAACATTGTTTTGAAGGTATATATCACTTGGAAACTATGTGTCCTTCTACAAGACTCATTTTCAAGACTTCAAACATTTCTATAATTGATCTATAGGGGTTTCACTTATCATCTCTCCATACTCCATCTCAATCCCCCCTAGGGTCACCCGGGATTCCCCCCTTGTGTAGGATTTCTCCTTCACTAAAGAAAGGGCAGGGTTTATCTAAGGTGACAATGGGTAGACTCTTCCACAATTATCACCATCTCGTGGATTGGATCGGGCTTTTCCCAACCTATAGTTTGTGCAATAAAATTTTGGTGTCATTTTCGGGGATGATTTTAAATCCTCTTTCATGCCCTAATGACACTTTGGAAAGCATTGATCCCAAATCCTTTTCCCATAATATTTCCTGGCGACTCCATTTGAGGGAAGTTCCCTTTTCGATTTTGATGATATTTTCATAAAGTTCATCCAGTGACTCCATTTATTTATTACCCTAAGTAATGGAACCATGGCGTCACGGGACTTACCATGGGAATTACATAAGGTGTACCCTTATTTTTACGTTCAAAATATCCCTGGATATCCAAATTATTTCTCTACAGAGTGGAGGGCAAGTTTCCCCAAGTTCAATGGTGACCCAACTCTATCAGTCACTCATGTTGTGAATTATATGAAGTATGCTTCAAGCTTAAATCTGTTACATGAAGATGTGTTGATGAAAATTTTTGTATATTCTATGGAATCAAGTCAAATGAATTGGATTTCACACTCATGTGATCCAAAAAGTATCCGATCTTCTAGAAATCTCATTGAATAATTTCTCAAGAATTGTCGGCCAGCTACTCAGAATTTACAAGATACTTTCCAACAGATCAAAGATGCTCTTTAAAGAGAAGGTTTTATGGTTGATGACAAGACAATAAGTGAGGAATGTGAAACTGAAGAAGAGTATCATTCATCCACTACAAAAGAGGTGCTAGAAGAATGGATCCATGAAGAAATTTTCCAAGAAGAAGACCCTAAGGAGGTACAACATCTGGATGAGCAAGATGAGACATTGGTATCCTTTCTCCCACTTGATGAAGATGAAGCTATCCTGCCTTACCTTTTTCCTTCACATGAATATGGAGAAATGATTAGCTTCAATGATGAAAATGATCTCATGGAGAACCTCTTTGATGTGGTTGATCAACATTCTGATGATTTCATACATGTTGGGAGATGTAGATGGGATGTGAGTTGTTTAATTTTTTATATGTCTCCCATTTACGGCATTGAAAGTAGTTGTCGAGCAAAAGGGTTTGAGTTGTTATCTTTAGAGGACTCATTTTCATGTGTATATGATTCAAATTTTTGGCATCTTTATGATGATATGGTTACAGATTTGTTCCATCCATTCGAAGATTACTTGTCACATCATACTTAGGGTGATATTTAGTCATCCTTTGGTAGTTGTGATGCATATCCTCTTAGAGATGCATATTTGTTCTATGAAAACTCTTAGTTTCCTTCGCCCTTATATTTATATGGACACTAGTACATGGCCATTCTAGAGCAATCAAATATTCATACTGCAAAGTAGCAATATTTTCATCTTCGAGATTTTTTCAAGGACTTGTAGGTGATGAAGCAACATATTTTGGGTATTCAGAAGGATTCTTTCTCTAGACCTAAGCTTGTCCCCTACCTCATCTCTCCCTCTCAAGTAAATCATGGGGTCTTTTTGGGATATCTCCTTTTTTCTCAATATTCATGGAGCAGTGATTATGAGAATGAGGATGAAGATGAGTCGTCTCCTACATGTGATAATCTTGTTCTGAGGTGGAGTGATTGAGCTTGTGGGCGTTCTTTCGAACAAGATTTCCTCCCTCCCACCCATCTCTATGAGTTGTTTCCTATGATTTATTATATGATTCTTCATATTCATGGTTATTATGTTCTTAACTTGTCCTTGATATTTTTATGATTAAACAAGGGGGAAGGTACCTCGATGAGATGACCATCTAGTTTCACTAGTTGTACAACTTCACTTGAAATCTACAGGACTTGATTCTTCAGGGCCACGAGCCCAAGGTAAGTAGGTAGGTCATATTTCTTTCCCATGCATATGAATTTTTCTTGCTCATGGTAGTTTAGTTGCATTTAATTTTCATTTTTCTCTATTTGCATATTTCTTTCATCATACTGCATGTTAGTTTAGAAATTTTTGAAAAAATTCAAAAATTGTATTTTCCTAGATTTGTTGTCAATTTTGAAGTTTTTTAAATTTTTGATGTATATGGACAAAGGGTGATAGAACCACCCTAGATTTTACTTTTTCATGTTTCAATGTAGTCACAATTCTAACCAGGATATGTTGAGGTTTTCATGCACTCTATGACGAGTACATGTCCCCCAGTAGGAGCCATATGTTATCCCCATTACCTAGGGATAACTAAGGAGATGATGTATCAAGGCCCTCGTGTTGCAGACATGGAGTACCGAGAGACAGGTAGCTGACAAGTAGTATCCAATTGCATAGATAGAGGCCCTCCTCACCACCACATATCTCAGATTCATTGCGATGGTATCTACCACATTAGCTTGCTTCCGGAAGACATTGGGTCTTGCTTCATGAGGTACAATCCATGTATTATGGTGAGTGTCATTTCAATATTTGAGGCATTTGAGTGTGTTTCATTTAAATTTTCTTTTGATTGTGTAATGGTTGCTTGGAAATTATGCTCTTTTCCTTGTTTCACCTTGGTGGTTGACATTGTTCCCTAGTAAGTGGTCACCCTTAGGGATGGGTTTTCTATTGGGAGGTCCCCTTAAAAATTCAACGTGCCATTCCCGATCATACTTACCACTTTCCACACTTCATCCCCTTCCCTCCTTATCTTTTGGGATTTTTGAGTGTACTAACACAAGAAGGGATTGTCCCTCATTTCATGGGAAGAAGGGGTTGAAGGCTTAGAGAAAATGTAGCTGGAAAAAGATAAAATACAATTCATAACCTTCCATATGCTCGCCCAAATAGGTCTTGATAACAATGACCTGTTTCTCCTAAAAATTCAAAGACCTGCAAAAGTAAACATGTGTGTGTGTGTGTGTGTGTGTGTGTGTGTGTGTGTGTGTGTGTGTGTGCGTCCTACTTGTTGAGGGATCTACACAAGTGTGTTACAAGTTAGAATTTACCCCCATGGAACTCTGGGTACCTCTACCTTTGAGTGACATTGTGGTACTGTCCCCCAAGTTATATGTTACCCCATAGAGAGTACCCAGTTTATTTTTACCTTAAATAATTAATTGCATTAAATGGGTTTGGAAAAATGGATGCATTGAAAATGAAGGTGCATCAGACCCTCTACAAAGACACCCATAAATGAGACACTATGATCCCTTGTATGTCACGAACCCCATGCACAAAATTCTTTCCCCCGTCCATTTCATCTTCTCGAAATGGATTAGAGGGGGGTCCACCTGGGAAACACTCCTTGACTTAGGGAATGATTCACCCAATAGGTCACTTTGTCAACCATCCCATACCTAAACTTGGCAAGTTTCATAGAGTCTTTGAGCACTTATTTAATTTGATGAAGTGGTTTTTGATGCACATGCTTTGGTGAATCTTTTATTGACTTTATTTACTTATCATAATTCATTTCACTTGAGATCCTTGGAGGGTGTATTCATTATCTTTGCAAGACCTTGCTTGGTGGACAGTTTTGGAAGAACAAGCCTAGCATGGGCTTCTTTGGGGCATGAAGCCCACATGTTGGATACCATGGCCCGCACATTGGATGATTATGAAAACCTTTGAAGTCTTGAGAGATGCTTTGGATTATCTATCCAAGCCCTTAGTCTCCCCAACGACTTACCTTTGGAGGCTAGAGTGCTACATATCGGGGCTTAACGTTTTGTTGGGGATAGGGTTTTGGTTGTGGTGGTGTTGTCTTTAAACTTGGCACCTTTTGGATGGAGAGAAGCCTTGGTTTGATGGAAGATACCCTAGCGCAGAAGGAGGAGGATTTTGAAGGTCCAAGGTTTCATCTCCAAGATCAAACGACTTTCTCCAAGTGTCAAAACGTTGCCCTAAAGGGGTGACATCATGCTTCTTTTAGGGTTTTCTTATGTGAAAAATCAAATTTAAAGTTGTAAAGAGGAAAAATAAAGGGAAATGTCTCCCTTATTTTTTGGTTTACCCTTGTTAAGTGGACAAAAACTTTTTAGAACTTTTGTATAAATAAGGATCATTTCTATTTCATTTTCATCATAACTCTCCCATCTTGGAGAGGATTCTTGGTTGAAATTTGCGCCCCTCTTGGGAAAATTTATTCTCTCTCTCTCTCTTGTGATATGGTTTATCTCTTTTCTTATGGAATGAAGTGATACACTATCTCTTGGATGTTCTTTCTCTTTCTTTGGTGATGAAGAATGCTTGGTAACTAGGGTTTGTCTTGGCATTTTTTGGAATTGGTAAGGAAAATMTGCACTTTGTTAGGTTTCTTTCTTGTTCCATGGTTGTTGTTGGCCATATCCTTGGAGGAGTATAATGGCATACAACCTCCACCAAGTTTTATCATTTTTTTGTTGTTGAAAGGGCTATTGCAAAGGTTGCTAGGAGGCGTAAAATGGTTACACCCTCTTAGGATTTACCTTGTTATAGTTGTTATCTCAGGGGAGTAAAAAAGATTACACCCCTTGAGATTTGGTATTCCTAAACTAATACATAATACTCCATAATCCATTTGGAAAGGCACTAATCATTTATTTCATTGGATAAATAAAATACATAATGCGTGATTTTTAGAGATATTGAATTTTTTCAAGTTGGAATCTTTTTTTAATGTTATAAGCTTGCTTATGCCCTAAGGGCGTCCTCTTTAGGCCAAGAAATTTGATGTTGTTATAAAATTAAAGCTATCCATTACAACTGCATAAAACTCTCTCTTTTACTTGTTGCACACTTACCAACTACTGAAATTTACTTGTAAATGTCTATTATTTTTCTATTTCTCATTATCTATCTTTTTTATGGACTACTTGTTGATTTTTGTAGTTGGATTTTGTTGTTGTAGAGATATTTTTCTATAGCCACTTGGATGCTATAATAACTTGTTGATAATGTTATCACACAGTAAATTTCCAAGGTTGTGGTGGAAAGTCACATAGGTAACCACAAACCAACTTTACGCTGGAAACTGGCCTTTCCAACCAGAGAGGGCTCTCTCAATGAATCTGTTGTCTAATGATAACTCAACTATATCTCATGTATTTAGGGTAGTGTCCAAATATATAAATAAGATAGGGTTTTAAAGATGTGGTTGGTAGCGCTGAAGAAAAGACCATTAGGCATGGAGTCATAAGGGATATCATTTCCATCTTTTATGAACTTGGTTGAAAGAAATAAATATCAAAGTCTAGACAATCAATTATTTCTAGACTTGCAATCTTTAAATCATGGACAGATGAAAGAGGAAACACTCAAAGTCAAACAGAGCATCCAACTCAAATGAATTTTGCATAAACTTATCAGACTGAAAAGTGAATATCTAAAATAAGACAAATACAAAGCATACTATAATGAATTATGCATCAATGATTTCTCATTCAAATGAATAAGAACACTTTTAATAATAAACAAAGAAAGAAAAGCATACACTAAGAAAACTGAATACAACAGTTGAACACAGGAATCTCTGAGGAAATGGCTCAAATATTTATGTCTTCAAAACCTTTTGTTAATATTAGGAAAATGTTACAGCACCAAGAGTCTCTTTCTTACTCAACTCTCGAAACCTTTTACAATCCTCCTCGTGATAATATATATAATTACATTACAATCTAACTCAATCAGGTCTAAATCGTTAGAGTTTCACATTCAAGGAATTACAATTGATGAAAATGATTACTAACTAATTTTCCACGTACTCCTATAATTTAGAGTTTGATTTTCTTGACTAAATTGTACAACTATAACATATCTCTATTACATATATTTAGTGGAAAAATGGTTTCTTATTCGATCATGATTCTGACATGGAAAACTCATCATATCTGGCAGTTGGATATGATTTCACATGGGATGAATGTGTGATTTCATAGAAACCGGGAGATTTGTTGTGGAATCTCTATTTCGGCTTTCTGATGTTGCAGAACTGCTCCAAGATTGATCTAGAATCTCCAAAAATTTGACCTGACCTCAAAAAAAAAAAAAAAATGATCTATCTTGAATATCACCAAATCATCCCACTGCGACTTGAGTCAGCAAATCCAAATTTTCCTTTGCAATTTGCTCCTTCCTCAATCTATCCTTTTCCTTCAATGTTTTATTCTGTCTGTATAGGTTTTTCACTTTTTTTTATAGAGGTAGAGATATGTTAACCATCCTTTTGTTGTTTACCAAGGATTCTTCACATAAATCCAAGTGCTTTGCTATCTTCCTTTTCATTTGTTTGTTTTCTTCCCTCGGTTGTACAATCACAGCTTGAACTTTTTTTAATTGTTTCCTTAGTATTTTAATTGTCATTTCATGTTATTCTAAAGGAGATTGAACCTCAACAACTTCTTCAACAACACACTGAACAAACATCTCAGATCTGGTCTCTTCATTATGGGATTTCTTCCTTGTTGATGATATGGTCATAGGTCTGCCAAGTCTTTCTTTGTCAAGTACTTCTGGACTGAACATCACTTTTTTACCTGGTGGAGGTTGGACTTCCAAAATTTCCTCAGCTTCATGACAGGTAGATATATCATATGCAGGGATTAGTTTCTTTATTGCTGACCTAGTGAGGGGTCTCTTGGGTTTTTCCATTTATGTTTCTTCAGGAGTGAAAAAAAGTTTTTTTTCCTTTCAGTTTGCCTCTCTTACTGTCAGGGGTTTCTTCAATGTTTACAACTATCTTTATACCCTGTAGTGTCTCTTTACCCTTTTTGTTAGATCCTTTGATGAGAGAAGTTTTGGTTGTAGTTTCAGGTGTTTCAATCACAATAGGTTGTTGTTCTTTATCATTACCTATTTTTCTTTTTAAACTGCTAGAAGTTTATTTATCATTTTTGGAAGGGGTACTTCCCTTCTATGGTGGAGAACTTATGGTCTATGCATAAAACCCTGATGTAGACAAAAAAGAACTCCATTCTTCATTTTTTTTCCTAAGATCCTCAAGGACTAACGGCTTGATAAGACTAAAATGAAAGAGACTAGATTCAACTTGCTTAGACTTTTCTTGTACTTTGTTAGCCATTTTCCCTAGACTTCTACAAAGATAATATGGAATGTTTAGAGCTTTCTTACCTGTGAAATGCATGATTCGTATGATATGGTACAAGTAGACATTGTTAAAATGCACCTCACACGTGAAATATCTTTGGATCACTCTCAACAACTGGTCCCGGTGTTCTAACACATGGCTCCTTGGAAACCCTTTTGACATGTTTTCATTATGATATTTTGGTTTAAAAAAATAATTACAGTATGATGGATCCAAAGACATCCCCTTGAACCACCTCTCACCTTGCAGGGGAATTTCTATAGTTGTTGCAACTGTCTGCTCTGTGACCTGAATTTCCAGTGATCCAACTCTTGTTTTGACTCCATCAAAATTCATGGAAAATCGTTTGGTTACCTCCATGTGACCTCCCTACAACATTTCACAGAAGGTAATGCATCCCATTTCTTGAAAAGATTCTCTAAAAATGGGATTTGAATACAACAATTGTATACCCTGGGTTTGAACCTTACCACCTCACCTCCCTTGTATATTTTCTTCTTTTGTGTGTCATGATTGTCATGTTCCATGGTTGTTGATGAAGAGTGATGTGATGATGGTGGGTATAGGGGGTAGAAATATTTTAATGGTGTGTATAAAATCCTAGAGTGTTAAGGTTTATTTAGGAGACAAGCATTTAACAACAAGGAATTTCACAACAACTAGATAGAAATTTCACAGCAGATAGCAATTTAGCAACAGATAAAGATAGTGAATTATTTTTATAGAAGATAGGGTTGAAGAACTTAAGAGATATGTAGTAGCATATGAATTTTCAATGGCTCACAATAATCATGTCAGGCCTTTAAATCATTTCACAACAGATCGAACCAACTTGAACTTTCGCAACAGACATGAAGTTTCGCAGTAAATCACAGTTTCACAACGAACCAAACCTTTGATGATTTTAAAGAGAAAATAATAGATGGAAATAAAAACCTTATTGACAAGGACAACACTAACTCCCATTACCTTACTCCCATGATTTCCTGGCCATTATGGAGATAGGGTATTTCTTTAAGTGATTTGACATTAGCAGTTAGTCGTTGTGAAAAACTAGGAGGTTTCGTAGCAAAATTTGAAGTGATTGGTTGCAAGTCTTTAAAAGGTACAATTTGGATTGGAAAGTGTAAGTAACCTATGGTACATGTGATATCATTTTCCCATGAACCTTTGAATACATAATGTAACAATTTAGACTCTCCCTTTTCAAATGATGACAAAGATTGTGGAATAACCATGTGACACGACTAACTTGACCTTGAACAAGACTAACCACTTCAGCTATGACTTGAGATAATGCTTCCCTTAGACATGAATCAATCAAAACCCCAAAATTTACTCATAAATGAATGAACCCAAGAAAATATGTCATGGAACACTAACCCTAGGACCCTAACACATGATCTTTAAGAGACCAGGACGTGACTACAAGACTCAACACCAACAAAACAAGGAGTTTTGACTTTGTAAATTTATACTGACTAACATAGGTTCCATTGGGGATGTTATCCTCCCTGTGAGGTAGCAAAGAACTAGTAGACCAGTGCCTTATCCATTGGGATTATTTTGATATTGAAAACTATACAGAAACTCATAAAAACTTGAATTGTTCAGACTTATTTACATACAAGTTGAACTGAAAACATATTGGCAGTCACCCTTCTGAATATTAGGGCCTTCACCTCGGGCTTCAAACTCTTCATAGTGTCATCCACACCTGAAAATTTTGACAATAAAATGAATATTTATAATGAAATGAATGGATCAATTTTCTTTTTAAGTTAGATAATGTTTTAAGAAGCTCACATTGATTGAACCTCCATAAATAAGTTCTCCATCCAGATCCTCTAAAATGTAGGCATTGTTTCCATGATAAGCAACAATTGTATAGGGTCCCTTCTAGAGATGATATAACTTCCCATGCTTTCCCTTTTCTTCATTTTGAGCATCCCACTTCAGCATTGAATCATTAATCTAGAAATCAGCAGCTTTGGTTCTCTCATCGAAGAATTTATTCATATTTTCCTAAAAGAGATGAGTCTTATTATACACATCTTCTCTCATCTGTTGAACATGAATAAGCTGATTAATCCTCCTTTGAATGTCACTATCCTCTGCTTTCTGTTCCTGCAACAACTTCATGGTTGGCAATCCCAAAGAAGTAGGAAAAACCACTTTTGTACCATATACTAACTGGAATGGTGAAGTTCCAATTGAATTTTTGAGGTTGATTATTTCTTCCCACAATGCAAATATCAACTTTTATGCCAAGCCTTTTTGTTCTTATATAGTAATTTCTTGATCATCCTTATTAAACTTTAGTTTGATGACTCGGCCAATCCATTACCCTAAGGGTAATATGCTATAGAATGACTGAGCATTATGTTATAATCTTCATAGAATTTTATCATTCTCTTTGACTTGAAAGTTGTTGCGTTTTCACTCATGTTTCTCCTAGGACATCCAAACCGGGAAAAAATGTTGTTTTCTAAAAGTTTAATTATCATAGCATCGGTTGCTTGTCTAGTTGGTACAACCTCAATTCATTTGGTAAAATAGTATGTAGTATTTAATATCCATTTATTTTGACCTGAAGATGTTGGATTGATCTCACCAATGAATTCAAGACCCCACTGTTGGAAGGGTGCCTCCACTGAAATAGGATTCAAAGGAAGTGGAAACAACTTCCTCTTTCCTTCAAAAATTTGGCATTCATGAAAAGTTGTCAGTCTTTTATACACATATGAAAAGATGGTTGGACAATAGAAGCATGCTCTAATAATTTTGTTCACAATAGTCTTCTAGTAGTGATGTCCTCCACAATCACCCTGATGAAATTCGTTCATAGTCTGTTGTGATTCATCTTCCAATAGAAAATTTAATAAAACTCCTCCTCGATCTTTCCAATACAAAAAACCATCTATGATACAAAAAAAAAAATCTTTCTGTTTCATAAATTTGGCCTTTGTCTTGTTCAACTCTGGTGGGGCTTGTAAATTCTGCAAAATATAAATTATATCACTATACCATGGAGATGAAAGAAACTTTTGAGATACCTGAAGTGTCGGTTTTGCATCCATGTTGCCTGAAAGGTTTGCAATTAAATTGATTCCCAGGAGATCAAAATTTGACTGAGCCATCAATTTTGTCAGTCCTTGAACTTTGACCAACTTTGTTGGTCTTATCTCTAGATCATACTCCAGCAAAACTGCAATCCATTTACATCTTCGGCCTTCAGGGTTTGGCTGAATTAAAATTTCTTTGAATGTACTATTAGGAACAAAATAAATAACATTAGAATGCAATATATAAACCATTAACTCCTTCACTTCCTTCACTAGTGCATAAGCCTGCTTCTCCACAATGTTATAATTCAATGTTGAATCCATCAATGCTATTCTATAGAAGAAAATAGGTTGTTCCAAATTCTGATCATTCTTCTGCAGCAACATTGTTGCAATAGTATGTTATGAGGAAAAGGAGAATATCATAAAATCTTTTGAACAATCTGGGCTAATTAATACTGGTGCTTTAGTCAGTGCTCTCTTTATGTCATCAAATGACCCTTTTGCTTCAGCTATCCATTTAACATGATTATCTTTTCTCAACATATGGGTAATAAACTTAACAGTTTCATTAAAGTTTGGTATAAACCTGATTAGGAAATTTACCCTTCCAAGAAAAGATTGCACTTCCTTTTTATTAATGGGATTGTCTATTTTCTGAATTTCTTCTACTCTACTTAGATCTATTTTGACTCCCTCTTTTGATATCACATGGCCCAAAAACTTTCCTTCTTGCATTGCAAAGCTTTAATTATTTGGATTCAAGGAAATACCAAACTTCCTGCACTTTTGAAAAACTTGTTTCAAATGTTTCAAATGCTCATCATCGGAGTTGGAAAAAATTGTAATATCATCCAAATATATTACAATGAACTTATCCCTTTATTCTGCAAAGTCTATATCCATAGCTCATTGAAATGTTTCTCCTGCATTCATCAACCAAAATGGCATCTTTACAATCATGAACGTTCCCCAAGGTGTGGTAAACGTTGTCTTTTCTTGATCATTTGGATGCACCATAATCTTATTATACCTTGAATAGCCATTCAACATTGACATTTTTTGTGATCCCACAACTTTCTACAAAATGTAATCCATCTTTGGGAGAGGATAATTTTATTTCAAAGACACCCTGTTCTGATTCCTGAAATCTACACACAACCTGATTTATCCATTCTTCTTCCTGATAGGAACCAATTTTTCCAACCATTTAGAAAACCTCAATGAGACAATAATATTTGCATCAAACAATTTCTTCACTTCTTTCTCAATTAAAGGTAGGAGCAATGGATTTATTCTTCTTAGCTTATGTTTGAATGGTTTCTGATCTTCTTTGATTGGGATTGTATGTTTGATGATGCTTGTATCATATAATTTCAAGTCCTCATAACTCCATGCAAACACATCAGAAAATTCCTTCATCAATTTAAGATACTTTTCTTCGTTTTCAGGAGTTAAATTCTTAGACAATTTGATGAATTTTGGTTCACTTTCAGTTCCAATGTTGCAGTATTTTGCTTCACTTTCATTAGGAGTCACCTTTGGATTCTTTGCTACACCATTATTATCAAAAAGCTTCTCAAGAGGAACCAAACCCTTTGGGATCCAATTATTTTTCAACTGAATTATCTCCTTTCCAGCTATAACATTTTGATAGTCCTATGAACTTGGAGCTAAACTTGCATCTTCCTCCTCAACAAACATATTTTCTTCATCAATATGTATATTTTTAAATTCATCTAAAATTTGAAGAAACTTAATGACTTTCTTATCATCTTCAAAGACCTGCCAATATTTGATATTGTCAGGGACTTATGGCCTGTGTTTGACTTCAATATCATACTTCTTATTTGGATGAATAGGAATTTTGAAAACATTGGTTGAGGTAGCTAAAGCATCATCAATCCTATTCTTCCCCCTTGGTATCATTGATATACCATACTCTGTGAATCCTTCCAATAAATCCAACATTGCATTCTTGTACTCCCTCATCCTGGGGTGCTTGGTTTGATAAATTCCCTTAACTTGATTAATTACTAGCTCGGAATCACCATGTACAGATATTGTCTTAGCACTCAAATATTTCAAATCATTTAGCCCCACAATTGAAGCCTTGTATTAAGCTACATTGTTTGTACAATCAAAATCCAACTTAAAAGAATAAAGTTTTGAACCATCCTTTGGAGGAACAATCCAAACACCTACCCCAGTTCCTTCCTTACTAACAGCACCATCAAAATCCATGTTCCATAACTCATCATCTGGTTGATCTGTACTGAATTCTTTATGCAACTGTTCACCTTTTTTTTCTGGAATTTTAGGTTCATTCTTGTCCTCCTCTTCAAAAAAGAGATCATTATAAAAAATCAAAGATCCAATATCAGTGTCAACAACATAAATAGGGTGATTATTAGGCATGTTTGGGATACTTACCATGTATGGCAACTCTGTTTCTTTGTACAGACTCCTTTGTTTCCCAAACCCTAGAATTGTAGCATAGGACATGTCCATCTACAAGGTACCTTTTAATTTTGTTTCCCAAGACCTAGATAATAGCATCCCAAATTTAGTTGGAATATCAACAACCACCACATCCATAACACTTTTAGATGGGATCTGAGTTAAAGTAACAACAAGATATTTAATCAACCCCAAGCATTTAACCTTTCTTGAATCAAATGAAAACAAATATTTATATGGCCTTGTGATGTCTAACCCAAGATTTTCCACAACCACATTTGGCATCAAATTGTGGAATTCCCCTGAATCTAACATTGCATTATGCAGGGTCATATCATGAAAATTGAGACTGATGTAAAAAGGATGTACTTCAATGTCATTATCATTGTCTTCTTCAACCCGGGGGCTAAAAAGGAAAGTGGGATGATCATCATGAAGATTTAGAGTGGCATATGTCTCTACCATCTTCAACATTTTCATAATATGACCTCTATATTCAATGATCTTTATAATTTCATTAAAAGGGATTGAAACTTTTAGCTTAGAGATTTCACTTTCAAGAGAAAAAGTTAATTGAGACTTTTCTGCCTCTTTGATGTTAACATCCTTCTTTCCATCTTCAGATTTATTTTGAGAATAATATTTTGAATTATCTTTCCTTGACATGTCTTTCCTTGGAGGATATTTCTTATTTTCACTGGTAGAGGACTGATCATATTGATATTTATTTAGATTGACCACTACGTTTATGTTTCTGAGATGGTATTGTTTCTGAAATTCAAAAATAGCATTTTGACACCCTTGTCTATATTATTTTGAATCCATCAACGAGGCATTATATTGTTCTTGCATAAACATGTCATGCTCGTTTTTGGTCAGATAGACTTCAGAATCATCTTCATCAAAAAGATGTATTTGATCTTTATATTGTTCAATAAAATCTTCAACATAATTTTCTTGAAATCGAGGTCTGACTTGTTGGTCTCCCTGATTTCTTTGGTCTCGTTGTCTTATCTGAGGAACTGGAGGTCTCCTGAAGTTTGGATTTCTCACTTGAGGCTCTTGTCTTTCTCTAGTAACATGCTTGTTATCCAAAGTCAACCATTTTAGTAATTTTTCCATAGTTTTTACCATTATGTCTAACTTTGCATCTAAAGATTGAGAGGATGAGGGTTGATTTTCTTCTTTAACTTTCTTTTTTCTGAATTTCAACTTTATTCTTTATTTTACCAAATGCCATTAAATTCAATTCTACCTATATAGAATCATTCATCATATCAACTAAAGTGGAAGATCTATTTTCTCTTAACAACAAATAAAAATCACTACTAAAAGCATCAACATAGTGAATTTGGGAAGCTCTAAGAGGGGGTTTGACCTGGTTTGGGATTGAGTTTTCAACCTTCATGAACCTAGCAAAAAATTCTTGCACTCTCTCAGCAGGATCTCTTTCTAAATTATTGAATTGTGCCAAGAGTTTCAATGGAGTTTTCTTATCTTCCCATTTTCTAAGAAAAACTGTTTCAAAACCTGGAAAACCGGGAATACTTCATGTTGCAAGTCCCTTATACCATTTCTTGACTTCTCCAAAAAAAAATTTTGCAAACAGTCTCATCTTATAATCTTCATGGTAAACTTATTCTAAATCAACAAAATTATTAAATCTATCTAAATGTTGGTGTGTTGTGATATCTCTTTCTGCATTGTATGTTTTAATTCTTTCAAAATAGTTTTGGGGTAATTCATGCAGTTGAGTAGGGAGAACAAGAGGGGAAAACCTAGCAGCCATGGCTCTGATAGGACTTTATCTTGGATTTGAAACTTGACTTGAAACTGAATCCTTTGGGAAATTGACACTAGCCTTTGGGGAATTTACAACATGAGTAGTAGGAAATAAAGACTTAAACTTATTTATATCAAACATTGTTTTACTTAAATCTTATTCTAATTTAGGTTTGACAAGAGAATTCTCAAATTTCACAACAAAAGGAACATGTTCAAGACTTACTTCATCTTTTGGCAAGGAAAATGTTATTTCTAAGAAAATGGTGTGTGATTCAGATGACTTCTTCTGAATTTTTTCGAATAATCTACTCAGGATCAAAAGCAACTTCTGGAGGATTTGGGTCTGGATTCTTCCTTTTATGAATATTCTTAAGAGTCAGGATTTCCAGTGGGGTCACCTTTTGCAACTGATCTTGAAAATGGAATCGCTAGGGTAAATTTTAAATCCAACTTTTGTGTCTGATTCTCTGTTTACCCTCAAGAATTAGGTTTGAATATTTGTCGTTCTTTCCCAGGGAAAATTTCACGTTCCTTCACCGAGAGTGGTGCCAAAATGTTATCACTTAGTAAATTTCCAAGGTTGTGGTGGAAAGTAATAGAGGTAAACACAAACCAACTTTAGGATGGAAACTGGCCTTTCCAACCAGAGAGGGCTCTCTCAATGAATCTGTTGTCTAATGATAACTCAACTATAGATCATGTACTTAGGGTAGAGGTCGGATCTGTAAATAAAGATAGGGTTTTTAAGATGTGGTTGGTATGGATGAAGAAAAGACCATTGGGCATGGAGTCATAAGGGATATCATTTCCAGGTTTTTAGAACTTGGTTGAAAGAAATCAATCTCAAAGGCCATATAGGCAACTATTTCTAGACTTACAATATTTAAAGCATGGATAGATGAAAGAAAACACTCAAATCCACATAGAGCATCCAACTCGGATGAATTTTGCATAAACTTGTCAGACTGAAAAATGAATATCTGAAACAAGACAGATACAAAGCATATTATAATGAATTATGCATCAATGATTTCTCATTCAAATGAAGAAGAACACTTTTAATGATAAATGAACAAATAAAAACATGCACTAAGAACACTGACTACAATAGTTGAACACAAGAATATCTGAGGAAATGGCTCAAATATTTATGTGTGCAAAACCTTTCATTAATATCAGGAAAATGTTACAGCACCAAGAGTCTCTTTTTTACTCAAATCTCAAACCCTTTTACAATCCTCCTCATGATAATATATATAATTCCATTACAATCTAACTCAATCAGGTTGAAATCGTTAGGGTTTCACATTCAAGAAGGAGTTACAATTGATGAAACTGATTACTAACTAATTTTCCACAGACTCCTATAATTTAGGGTTTGATTTTATTGACTAACTTATACAACTATAACATATCTCTATTACATGTAATTAGTGTAAAATGGTTTTGTTGGATTACTGAGAGGCGGGAGTGAATCAGTAATAGAGAAATTTAATCATTTTTAACCATAAAATGCAAGTGTTATATCAATGTAGCATTATCATCCAATAGTTGCAAAGTAAATAAACAAATGAACAAATGAGCAATCATACACAGACACAATACACCAATGTTTTTACGTGGAAACCCAAAGCGGGAGAAAACCACGAAATAATTTTTCTTATATGTCTTTAAGAATCACATTCATTGGAAACACCAACTTCCTTTGTTTTCTAGTTGCAACTGGAAGGAGACTCCAACCCCATAGTTTCTCAGGCTGAAGGGAGGCCCAACCCCATAGTTTCTCAGGCTATGACCTAAAGGAATCTCCAACTCCCTCCACTCTCTCGGATACAACTAGAAGAAGGCTGCTACAACCCCTGGTGTTCTACATAACTGGAAGGTGGGATACAAACCCCTTTCATTTCCTTGTCCAACCACCCCGACATATAAGTAGAATGATGGAACCACTGCCACACTATCACTGTGGATATATACTGTTGTAAACCCGTATCAATCAACTCGTATCAAGATGTACCAATAACTCAGGCCAACATAACCTCAACCTATACCATAAACAAATGCATAAACCATGCACCAAACATATACAAATAACATGTCACAACAACATGTCTAAAAAACCTATCACAACAACCTTTCTATCAATTCTATCAACCAAATCAGATATACTCACCAAGATCAATCACCAAGACAACTCTCAACTATATGCACAATATCACCAAGATGTGCATCAACCAAGCATAACACAACAACTCATAATCATCACCAAGATCAATATGTGATTCTAATAATATACCAAGACAAGTATGCTACATCATCCATAAACCATGTGTCAACAACAATACTAACAAGTGCCTCCAACCATGTACCAAGCATGTATCAACCACTCATCAACTATGACTCGTGAAGATGTACCAACATCATCAGCTATACACTTCATGTATGTGCCAACACATCAAATACTTGTCTCAACCAAAATTCAACATGTACCCCAACCATATACCAATATAACCATCAAAATTTCTAGCAACCAAATGTCATAAAACCATTACATCAAACCATGTGCAACAACCTCATTGTTAAACAACCTCTATCTGTAACATACCCTCAACCAAAAATCTCATCAATTTTATCATTCAAATTTGATTTGTAACTCAGAATGTGACCCGGTGTATGTGATCACATACCGGCAAAACTTTCCTTAATTTTAACAACAAGAGACTATCCTTTTCATCAAACTTTACTTAAGCTTCATGACTAATTTTGATTAGTCAACAACCCTAACTTGTAATAATCATAACTATGTACCTATACTGAATAAATATCTAAAATGGTACACAATATTCTTCTGTTTCTTTTATGCAATTCATCCATATTTCACATTTGGAACCTCTTAGAAAAGGATTTATAGGAAAAATACATGCCTTGTTGAATTCTCGCTTATTCTAAAGAGTGAACTTGTAGAGAATGACCCACATGGTATATTTGTTGTATGGATGTGGTGGTACACAACATACTACGCAGACTGCTAATCTAACCAATACATTTGGTCTTACTAAATTTGACTCTGTTATGAATAAGCAGACATTTTTAATCAAAACACTTGTTTTAGACTGATTCGTGACTAGCCACAAACCCTGCTTTCCACCTGAGCTTAACCCAAAAATACAACGACCCAACAAGCTGAAATTTTTATCACGCCTACTTGGATATGTTTTATCAACGACTTCCCAATTTCATGGTCTGAATCATTCTATAAAAAAAATTATTGTGAAATGGTGATGACCTCAGAATAACATACCTAGAGCATCATCAAAAGAATTATCCTCCTTGAATTCACCTTCTTTACTTCACCTTCTATTGGCACAGGGGTAGACCCTGTGGTTCAACGGCTCAACAAGTAACCAAAAACCCTAACCATCAGTTCTTTTCGGCAACACCTCACAAGGATGAAGTCTCACCCAAGGTAGAAGCAGGGTGGTTGCAAGGACTCAAGTGTCTAAAACCTAGTTGGGACACAAATATCCAGGATTATAACACTTAACAGAGCACTTAGTAGCACATTCATCAAGATTTAACCCTTATTCACATCACAAGTCAAAAACCTAGTTACAGAAGTGCTAATATTCAACAATATCCAACATCCAAGAATTTAGCATATAGAAACAGATCAGATCTAGCATTCATTCACATTAGTAAACAATTTCAAGCTACTATATCGATGCATCTAACATATATCACTACACTAAGCATAATCACATCAATAACATAACAACTATAATGTAAAAGAAACCACAACACAGATAGCACAGTGGTTCACCCAATGTGGGGCTACGCCCACCAACTCTTCTTCTTTATTGTCTTTTCAATATTCATGCTAATGGTTACCAAGAACTCCACTCCACATATAGGATAGGAGATTCAGGTGCACCTCATGAGACCCTCCTTCCCCGAGCTAGGTTACAACACAAAGATTTCTTATAGTCATTTGCACTTAGTTTTGCAAGCCTCACACACACAAAGAGTAACAAAGATAACTCAACCACATAGATCCAATTAATCACTTGCACTCAACACAATATAAAGTTAATTAGCACCACTTCTCTCTCTTAGACCTAGTGTTATCTTTCTACATCGCCTAGATTTCTATTTATAACATTACAGCAAGCCAGTATTGGTAAACCCATGGGCTGACATCCCATACCCATTAAATAAACCCTAGACCAAAAAATTCCCTAAAAAGGAGCCAAGATCACGCGATCTCCGCTTCACTCATGCCGCTTCTCGACCAAACTCGTTGGAAGTCCCAAAATCGTCAAATGTGACCAAGGTCTTCCAAAACGGTCAAGGGCCAACATGCCCCTCAACAATCACATGTGACTTGCCATGAGTCACTCTGATCTAGGTAATCCTCACCAATGCCTTCAAGCTTGATCAAGCTGCTCAATTCCATTGCCAGAGCCTCGCTTCAGTTGAACTTGAATGACCTTCTCTGCCATAGGTCCTTCCAAGCATTGTTACACTGTGGAAACCACTTGGTCCACCTCTGACTCATCCTTCAATCTCCTCAAAAGTATGCAAGTTGCATCTTGCACTGGCTAGAGTCGCCGAGTCACTTCCATGACCTTACTTTGTATAAGATAAGGATTTGTTGTTGGATCAGGCGCTATTCCCGATCGCTTCATCCTCTCATTGTTTCTAGTGTCTTCACTCATAATCAGCAGCTTGTTGCATGGCCTCCTCGTCAGACTCCAAGGTCCCATTTCGCTGTCCTCTACAAGGCTTCATAAGTATATGTATCTCTAATTACTGAAGAGTTTAGCATTCTGGGCCACTGCCTTGATTCTTCGATCAGCTTTGGGAAATTTCTTTTCTTCTCAAGTCTCTCGCGACTTCCTACAGAAGTTCTGGCACCGCTTGTAACTCCAGCTTATTACCCCTCTGTTGAGCTGTTGAATGGATTCAAAGAAGTCTTCTACTTGGCTTTCCACTCTGGTCTTCTTTCCATCTTATTTCTAAGCTCGGCCACTGCAGTGAAGTGCCTAGTGATCGCTTTTAACTCCAATCAGCCTGGAGCGCTTGTTCTTTTCCCATATGGATCTCACAAGGGCTTCATCCTCTGTAAAATTGGCTTGATGTCATTCTTTTCCTATTGCGCAACCGAATTTGCTCTATGGATTCTATTTTTTCTTTCTTTTAAGGCCTATGGTCTGCTCTTTTTCTTCTAAATGATGGTGAAGCGAGCCGATCAGATTCGTTATTCAAAGATAGTCAAGTAGGCCATATATCCCAACCATGTTCCTTATGATGAGGGCAGATATCATACCGGAGTAGAAGGCTTGTTGTACCCCTTTCATCTTTGCTTCAATTCTTTCATACATGGTCTCTTTGTTAGCTTCACTAAGATCTAGAAGATATCTTCTGAGGTATCTGAGACAGCAGTCATGATGAAATCTATGTCATCCATTGTTAGCACAGTCTGCATATATGGTTTGCTATATTTGTACTTCTTCCCCGCCGATGTGGGTTTCATGGGGAAACCTTTCTTTCTTTGGAGGTCTTAGCTTCATTAATAGGATCCCTAGGCAGTGTTACATCGCCTTTCTTCTCGCTTGTCTTATTCTCCTTGTATTTTTCTTTATTTACTTCGTCATCAACTCCTCCTCCAAGAACTGAAGCAGCCTTCTAATGCATTGTTCACTCTTGTACTCTCCTTTCTTCCTTCTTCTACCGCTAGGGTTCATCATACTCTTCACTTAGGCACCACAGACTTCCTATGAGGTCTGGGTCGAGAAGTTCTTCCCGTCGACTGTATAAGGAACTCGTGATGCCATTCCTTAGTGATTTCTTCCATATCCTCCTCTCTAGATTCCATAGTAACTCAAGAACTCTTTCAGGTGTTTGTCTTCAAGGCCAAAGTGATATAAATAAAATGTTTATCTGCGCAGAAATTCACAAATGGCCTGAAACTTTGCAGGGCATTCTGCATTATACGAGGGAAAAAATCAATAGCCCTCTTTAACTACAAATAGTAGGTGTGGAACACCGCATTTGACTATCATTGTTTCACCATATCACTCGAATACCATAGCATGGTGAACTTCGTAAATTGGTTCCGATGGCTCAATCTCAGGAAGGTCGCACCTTTGGCATTTCCCACCAATGAAAGCAGCGTAAGGGATCAAAAACAATTGGAAGTGGAACCGTGAGGCCCTGCTCCTAAGCTTCACGCACAATATTTCTTAACTAGCGATGAGGTATCTTTCCCAGCTTCATTTGTAGCCCTTCCACGATTTCTCGCTGCAGGTCAACAACAAACTCGACTCAAGGTGGGTATGTTCTTCCTCTACTAGATTACTAGCTTATCAAATGGCGTGCTGTAAAGCATCGCGAGATTTTGAATGGAAGCTACCTCAGAGCCCCATCTTCCCCTTTTCCACATCAACATAGGTGTCTTTTATACTTTTTTTCACTAAGGTGCTTATATACATCCTTCCCTCGATAAAATTTTATGGGTCTGGTCCTTGCATGCTTAATCCAGCGATTCACACCAATGTCGACTTACTTGCGATGCTGCCTGTTTCTAGCCACAGATAACCACCATGAAATCAAGAGTACAAGATTTGAACACACGCGTTAACCTCCTGCTGATGTCTTCCAAAGTTTGGTATCTTCATCACGTTAATAATGTGGACTGTGCGAGTTTCATAGTCTATGACTAGGGGATTATCTTCAACTTCTTCCCTTTGATCCTAGTCAATACTTATGGGCAAGACTCCATGGTTCTTGCGATTCTCCTCAAGTTTGGCTATTGATCTTCCATGTCATGATTTGTCCTAACTGGGTGGTCTTATCAGCATCGATCCCTTCGGAGGTACACAAGAATCAAGGTGAATTAAGTCCCTTTTGGGACACACATGGCTCAACGCTTTCAGCTGTGAGGTGGGATATAACGGGCATGATAGATGGATGAGCTGTGATTGCCAAGTCATCATGTTTCGTCTACTGTCAGCAATCCTCAGATGGTCCGCATCCATAGCCACCCAGGATACTTGCACTCCTCTTGTCGACGAGGCTTTGACTCCTTAACATGACCTTTCTACCATGAGGTCTATGGTGATCTCTATGGATTTATCAACTTCTTTCCTAAGTCACCCGCCATGCCAGAGACTGCATGTGTCATTGAACAAAAAAAAATCACTTAATGTATCGGCAAGCTCTCAATAGGCACTGCAGGAAAGCAACTAGTTATTTGTGGGCTCGGGATAATCACAATTGGCAAAAGTAAGCCTTGCAACGTTTATGATAAATAGACAAATTTTGTAATGGACTCCTCCAACGGGCAGGGACACCTCAATCAATGCAATTCCATCTGTTATGGTAATGTACCAATGGTCTAATGGTGATATTTTTGGACATAACTATGGTCTAAGTCAGCTCGAGTGTTAGATAGCCTCGATGCCTCCAATTCATTGTTAAGTTGCAGCCACATCTATGCCAATATCTCGATGTTCTAATATCCCGACGGTTCTAGTTCTCAAGTAAAACCCTCCTTCGCAAAGTCCTCCTCAAACTCTAATTTTTCTCTAAATTTGATTTCTTCTTTACTGAGATTGCCTTCTTCCTAATCAGTCACCTGCTTCATCTTTCCATTTTTGTTCTTATCTCTTCTTGGCATGATAATTTCACACTGTGGAGGGTCTTTCATAGGGCTCTGAGGGTATGGCTTCTTCTTTTGGGTAGGTTTACTTCTGCTGCATGTGTCGGCCTTCCATGTTCTTTCAACTGACATCCATCTTCCTGTCCTCTAGAGTTTCACCAAGTTCTCTCGTTTCTTCCAAAGAAGTGTGTTATTCTCCTACCATGAAATTTGCTTTGCCTTGTTTTTTTCACTTAGATCCTCCTCTTTCGTTTCCTTCTGATTCCATCTTTCTCAATCTAGTTTTTCCCTAGCAAATAGCAAATGGGGCCATGTTCTCAACAAACTTAACGATCCTCTACTATTCTTATGGGTCGGGAAGTTCCATGAGCACCCATAGATTTGAGATAAGCTCCACATAGGGTTGTCATCTCTCTAAATAATCCTATTCTTCCTACTGAAGGAACCATATGAAGCTTTTCCCAAAATTTCCAAGTTCTTTTCATTATGATATTCAATTCCTCAGGTTTCTCTCATCCTAATGATGGTCTATGTTGAAGTTTCTTATTCTTGTTTCTATGCACTCCTTCTCTTTTTAAGATCTCTAATAAGTTGATATCTCTGTGATCATTCAGGTTTCTTTCATCTGTAGTAATATCTTATCTATTTCTTTTTGGGGTTCTACCATATCCTTAGTTTCTTGGGTCTGCCTCATGGTTTTTGTCTCATATTCATCTTTTTCAACTTTAGTAATCATTCTCAGGAAATCCAAAACTTTATGGTCCATAGATTTGCAACAAAAACAACTAGGACTCCTACTGTGGCATTCCTTAGCAAGATATATTGGTATTTTGCAACTATAGAAAATATTTAAATCTCTTTTTATTTTAAATGACCCCCAACCTTTCTTTGTATTTGTGCATTGGGATCACAAAGAATCAACTCACAAAAATTTCTTTCTAGGATCCCTGATCCATTTGGTAGTCCAAACATTCTTTCTATACACATAGGAATAACATATCTTTCAATTATTCTTATCGCATCTACTCATATCCAATCTTCTTTATTCTAGATGTGCCTTGGTTTTCGTGACTATGACAAAATCTATTGGACATACCTAGATCCATTCTTTTGGAACAAAAATTTTCTCTTATATTACCTTTCTCGCATAATAAAGCTTTAATATCTTACCTCTTTCTCTCGTGATCTTATTCTCTATAATAAAGCTTCAGAGGGAAGTAGAATATTGCATCACTAGAAATAGCATCTATAACAAAGATTTATTTTTCACCCTCAAAGAATCATAGTTTTAAGTCCGACAATAGAAACCATTTGTTGTATCAGGGAAAACCTGTGGTTCAACGCACCAACAAAACCCTAAATATCAAACCTTTCGAAAACACTCAGAAAGTCGAGGAAGTCTCACCCGACGAGGCTGGGTGTTGTAGGACCAAGTGGCTCTAGGAACCTTAGCTGGGACACGATCTATGATTACAACACCATCAGAAAGTTAACTTAGCGGCTAACATTCATTATCATTTAACCTTTATTCACATCGCAGTTAGAACCCTAATGGTGAGCACCAGATTCAACAAGATCTAATATATTCAAGAACTTAGCATATAGAAATAGATCATATATAGCATTCATTCACATTAATAAGCACCAAGCTACTATATCGAGTGCATCTAAATATATATCATCAACTAAACCCTAAATCAAATATCAATAACATAACAACTATAATGCACAAATCAAATCACAACATTGTGATATAATGGTTCACCCCATTGTGTTAGTGTCCACCAACTTTTTTTTATTTTTTTTTGTCAATATTCTACATGTATAGAGCCACAAGAACCCACTTTGCATATGACAAGAGATCTATGCACACCTCACCAAAACCCCTTCCCCGAGCTAAGTAACAGCACAAAGCCTTTACAGGCCACTTTGTGCACTTAGCTCAGTTCTCTTTGCACAATGATGCACAAAGAAAACTCAACCATAGATCCAACCAATCACTTGTACCAAGACACACAACACTTAGCACCACTACTTTTCTGAGACCTAGTGTTATCTTTCTTGTTTCAGATTTCTATTTATATTACAAAGGTGTCAAGGCATGGTAAAACCCATGGGCCTGCACATCCCATACCCAAGTTACATAAACCCTAAACCCAAAATTCCCTAAGAAGGGGCCAAGATCATGTGATCTCTTCTTCGCTTGGTGCTTTGTCTTTGATAGACTGTCAAAGTCCCAAAAATGGTCAAACATGACCAAGGTTCTCCAAAACTTGTCCAAGGGCCAACACCTCCTCTAAATTCGGCTTAGATATCCTTTGGTTACCTCATTCACTTGTATATATTCAATATGCTCGAAAGTGTGTGTTTTAAAATGAGAGCCTTGCCTCTTTTTTGTACTTTCATGTAGCTTCCTTAAGGGGTTACCTTTTAACCATCTTTAACCCACTTTTCCTTATTTTAGGGTTAAACCTATTTTCCTTATTTTAAGGCTAACCCACTTGTCCACTTAGTAATTTCTCCATTAAACTTTTTATTTAAATAATTTATTTTGTATCCACTTTTAATTATAAGATGCACTCATCACTTCACTTTTATTATTTAAATTATTCTTCAGTACACTGAGAGAGTCACCTCGTGACAGGTGGAGGATAATCCCAGCATCTACCTGATTTTTGGTGGATGTTGGTTTTATATGAGTGAGGTCAATGGAAAAATCGATGGTATGAATGATGTCAAATTATCAACCGACAAGAAATCTACAAGTGAGGGCCACATTAACTTCTGTCAATGAATTGAGTTTAAATGTGAAGCAGAGGGAATTTGTAGTGAGAAAGGTAGACAAGACTTCTATGGGCATCGAGATTTCAAACATCTTGGAGAAGAAAAAATCTACCAAGATCACCACTCTGCTTCCAAATTTATTAATCAAATATGTCCAAACGCCACAATAGTAGAATAATGATCAAACCTACATCACAATGGGGAAGATAACAACCTCGATTGGATCCTCCATGCCCAATCCATTCAATGCGAGAAGGAAAATATCAAGGAGATGCCTAAACTCACCATGATATCATTGTAATCAAACCCAAGACATAACAACATAACAACCCCATTGGATCCTCCATGGCCCGAAAGTGTTTTAGCACAATTTTACAGAGATGAGAGGATGACTTCTATTAATTTCAAAGTATCAAATTTGATACATAACCAAAGAACAATTCTGACATAAAAACATTACAAAATAGGATCTTCAAAAAGTATCAAATTGAAACATTTATACTCAGATCAATCCTGACCATCAGGAGTGTGAGTTGATCACTACATTCAAAGCATCAGATCTTGAAAGCAGCCTTCATTTAATGTGCATATCCTTCGCCCATATGTGAGCCTACATCGGCATGGTTTTTAGGGAAATCTATCCACTGTGGGTACCCCACAGATGATGGTTCAAATTCCCATTCCAACTTCCATGCCTTCCACTTATGGAGTGAGTCGAGGTTTCAACCACCCACTCCCATTTTCATTAACTATTTTTTCTCATGAAATCAACAAGATTAAATGCTCATGGGTGTCACGCATTCTCCGATAGGACACTATATAAACATGTGATTACAAGACTTCTCAAAAGTGGCCTGGATTCATACCATCTTTGGGCCCACAATCCACCACCTTGCTGTCGTATTAATTTTTCCTTACCATGGTTTCAATCATAGACCCGCCAAGAAATTATCGCCTCGAAAGATAAGCAGCCCCGCACGAATCACGGCCATAGATCTCGGGTCCTCGAGGAGATCCAAGCACTCGTTAGATTTAGCCGCCAAGATTAATCGCCACCAACTTAGAATCTCGGCCAATCAGGCTCCTTGGGGGTTATTTTACGTTGAACAATAAATACTCCTGTAGATGATCTACGGGTGGCCTCGACGCCACCATGTTGACATGTGTGTGTCATGAAAGAGAAGTGACATGTGTCACAAAGAAAGAAGCGAATGATATGCCCATGGCTACCTGGACTGAGTGTCATGTGTCATTGTTGGATAAGGTGTCAAAAAGTCACAATCGCATTAAAAGCATATGTCTACAATGATGAATTTCATGTATCCCTTAAATTATGATCAGACTCCTTCTGCCCCGTGCTCCTAGAAAATCAAAATCAAACTTAATTTTTCCCTGCCAAAGAAAAACATCTAGAGTTAAGGAACAGGCGATGTGTGGCTTCCAGAGATCGATGGCTGAGATACCTTTGTGACTTTAATTTGAGAAAATCAAATCTCAAACCTTTTCCTTCGATGCTTTACCCTAAGTTGGGGCTGGTCAGTCGACGATGTCCTCTTGAATCTGGACGGTTATAGGAATTACTCGGGTCCTTTGACTTTAAGTTAATGTGAAACATGAAAATCTCTGAGGAAATGGAAGTGAATGATCTGTTGTTGCGCGTCCCCAACAAAGTATGGTCCAAATTCACTTCAGACTTCACAACTTCATCACTTTAGACTCCCCGTGACCTCTGACACTTCGTGGCTTCGATGATTTTGAATGTGAAACATGAAAATTCCTCCGGAGGAAATTCTCCCCCCAAAGCAGGAGATTGGTTGTTGTGTGCCCCCCTTGATGGATGACCTAGATTTGTTTTAGGCCTTCTACATTTCTATACTTTACATTAAAGTACTTTGGCTTCACTCTTCATAATTTTTTCAATTTTAAATTCATGATTCTTCAAGCGTCAACCCTGCTTGTAACTCCACTTCCATGTGTCCTCAAATTTTGATGGCTCAGATTTTATTTTGAGACTGTGGCTTTTCGGGGCTTCCTAAGGCACTTCCGCCAATATCAATGGCAGAGGTTGATTTTTGACCAACGGTCCACAATTTCTTTGAGAATCCGTATGCATCTCTTCGAGAGTTTTATGCACTTCTCACTGAATCCCGAAGCTCATTTCCTGAACACTTGGATCATATTCCACCTATCCCTCAAGCATCATCATCACTATACTGCCTTGATTCTAGACTTTGAACCTTTTTCTCATGCTTATACTTCATGCAATTTGACATTTCAAAAACTGTGAGCCACTAATCTGAACTTCTCCTGGAATCTACGCCACTGAAAGATTAAAACTTCCTAGCTTTTTAAGCCCTAAATGGCTTTTGAATTTTTTCACTTTGTGTCCATGGATGCGGCCTGCATGAACAAGGATTTGGATGACTGTCTGGGTGATGGGAAACATGGAGACCGTGACTAGAAAATAGACGAAAGTGTTCATCCTTGGAGAAAAAATAGAAAAGGTTCGAGTCAGGACTTTTTCGGGTAAGACATCAAGGGAAACCATGTCCTTCACAAAAGGGGCAAACAAAAAATGACTTCAATAGTCGAAGGGAAAAACTTTAGGACCTCAAATTTCATTTAAAGGAGAGATGTGAAGATACAGTCTTAGTTATCCTCAACAAACCCATACGAATCTTGACAACCCCTGTGGTGATAAATAATCTTCTAACCATCTTAACCCACTTTCCTTTATTTTAGGGCTAACCTACTTAACCACTTGCCCACTTAGTAATTTCTCCATTAACTTTATTATTTAAATAATTAATTTTGTATCCACTTTGACTTATAGTACACTTACATCACTTCACTTTATTATTTAAATAATTTCTTCTTTTTCAACCACTTTGACTACTTTGACCTTTTGGGGATTCTAGATGACTCATGAGGGTTCTCCAACTTCACATAGCCATAACTTCTAACTCAGGAGGAATTATGACATTCTCCAAAATTATTGAATGGCATGACATACTATCCATATAGAATAGTCTTTTCCTACAAATATATCGTAAACTCATACCATTATACACAACAAATGTGGGTCCATTACCCAAACCTTGGTATGGACCGTAATTTGATACCGTGACTCTTTCTTTCTCAAGGAAGCTGACATCACGACAACCAACCCACTAATCAACACCTATTATTCGATCTTGATGTTGACATGGAAAACTCACAATATTTGGTAGCTGAATATGTGTTCACATGGGTTGATTGTGTGATTTCGCAACAGCAACCAGGGAAATTTGTTGCTAAATATTTGTTTGACTTTCTCTGATGTTCTAGAACTGCTCCAATATTGATCTATCATCTCCAAAACTTTGACCTGACCTCACAAAAAAAAACATTATCTAACTTTAATATCACCAAATAATTCCACTGCCACTTGAGCCAGTAAATCCAAATTTTCCTTTGCAATTTTTTCATTCATCAATCCATCATTTGCCTTCATTGTTCTATTCTATCTATATAGGTTTTTCACTTGTTTATGTAGGGGGAAAGATCTCTTAATCATCCTTTTTTTTTTCCAAGACTCCTTCACACAAATCTAATTGTTTTTCTATCTTCCTTTTCATTTGTTTGTTTTCTTCCTTAGTATTTTAATTGTCATGTCATATTGAAGGAGATTGAACCTTGACAACTACTTAACCAGTACATTGAACATGCTTCTTAGATATGGTCTCTTCATAATGGACTTGCTTCCTTGTTGATGATCTGGTCATAGGTCTACCAAGTCTTCCTTTGTCATGTACTTATGGAATGCACATCACTTTTTCACCTGGTGGAGGTTGAACTTCCACAACATCCTTAGCTTCATGACATGGAAATGTCTCATCTGCAAGAATTAGCTTCTTGTTTCTCGCTCCAGTGAGGATCTCCTGGTTTTTCCATTTTTGTTTCTTCAAGAGTGGTTTACCAAGTCACTCATCGGTCCTATATCCCATGATGTTTCCATGGGTGGTGTCTTCACTAAAGAGAAGGTACTCATTATGCTCAATACTTTGATCTTGTTTATTCACAAATGGGCACACTATATGACTTGATCCCCAATGCTCCTCTCCCATCTACAAATCCAACCCCAACACCTCTGGTGAAGCTCATGTTGTCGATGGCGTGATTGACACATTTTCACGCTGAGACTCGGTCTAAACAACCTACTCATTCCAATCCCAAGTCTACTACTACTAATGTACAAAATAATCCTCCTATGACTCCTTCTCCCGTTAAAACTTAGGGTTAATTCAGCTCAATCTACACCTATCTTAAAAATAAAATAAAAAGAAATGAAAGGGTAAGAATAAAGAGGACAAAAATAATAATCAACAACATGAAAAACCCAAGACTATCTTGATGATGTCAGCAGTGTGAAAACCTCATTATCCTTGTCTTATTCGGTGGTGAGGATCATTATACTAGTGATTGTCTCAATGCACGGTTGAGGTTACTAAGTTCCTGCAATGGATTGGGACACCTCCTACACCCATAATTATGTCACAACCTTTTCCTTCTCATAAGCAGGCCCAATTGGTCATTCATGACCAACCTTCTCCCTCTACCACATCTTATGTACTTATGTGTACTGGTGACTCCAAGAAGAATGAAGCTGTAGCTCAATCGAGCCAAATATTATTCTCCTTCTAAAGAGAAAGTTGATGATTCACCACCTATATTGGTTCAACCTCCTCCATCGACTTCAAATCCCAATGGTCCTCTTCTGTTGAACTTACCGAAATTCTAGATACATGTTTCTCAAAACTATAGTATTGTAGAAGATCTTACACAAGCACCCTCCACGATGTCAACCCTCGAAGTCCTTCAAAGTTGTCCACACAACTTACAGAATCAAGTAAAGGGTATTGGTGTAATTGATCCTACTGATATGAAATTGATACTTTACTTGGAAGATCATATTCCAAGGATTCTGCCTCAATTAGTGTTTGGGAAATACCAGTTATTGTGGAAAATAAGAATATTTGTCGAACCGCTATTGATGAATATGTTTCTCGACTTTTGTCATGTTCATCACTTGTTGAAACCATTGGCTTCCCTTCCCCAATACCGAAGTCACAATAACACTCTTAAAAGAATTTAAATGGTACTGTGTTTTAAACCCATGGTGTTCTATCCTTCTGTTTATTATGTTAGAAGGCAAAGCGGTTATTACATCAGGTTGAGGTCTTTGATGCACCTCTCGACATTACAACCTTCTACTTGGTCGAAGCTGGATTGGATTCCATGTGTGTAGTTGTTTCTACTCTTTTCCACGTGATACATTTCCTCATCAAGGAAAGTTGTTATTGTTGATCAACTGCCTTCTTTAATTCGTGACCACGTACTAGTAATGTATCTTTCATTGTGAAAACACCTCCTGATTATGAGAATGTCTGTGGGTCTCTAAGGGATTCATCATAATGGAATGTTCCCCATTCCAACCACCTAATATTCTACCCTTTGTTGCTTCGACAACATGATATCAACCATTACAGAAACTCGAAGCCATGACCCTTGGATACACTTCCATTCTAATTTATCACTTTCTCGCTATGGTGGCAAATCTTTTTAGGTCTAGTGGAATTGATTATCAAGATATTCACTAAAAATCCTTCTCCCTCATTCTCTCTATATAGTCTTCGTGATCCATTTCACATATTTTTCAATAATCAAGGAGATGATCAAGAAAATCATGTTTATGGAATAACATACACCTTGGGACGATGAGCATCATTGTTCTATTCTCTTCCTGGAACTCAAGACCATAGAGAGTTACCAACGGATTTAATTTGTCTACTATTGTTACTATTTCCCCTATTCCCGAACCATTAACGATGTTTTTTATGAAGGAACTTGGGTAATATTTCTTCCACCTCAGATATTTATATTAACATGTATCGGTGGAAAATGTCTCAGCATTGGGTGCCTCATAAATTCGTTGATGATATGAAGTTTACAAATCTCTCTTTCAAGAATTTTGCATATTTTTGCCCGAGTTAGAAGATGCCCTGGAATTGATCCAGACATTACCCATGATATTAGGACTTACCCTGATAAAACTCGCTCGTCAGAGACTTCACCCATTTATCCACACAACTGCTATTATTAACTCGAAGTTGAAAAACTTCTTAAAGACGCCTTTGTCTATCCTGTGGCTTTGACTGATTGGGTATCTAAATCTTGTTCTATTACTATCAAGAAACAAGGCACGCATCCGCGGTTTGTGTAGATTATAGGATATCAATAGTTTGTCTTAAAGACAATTATCCAACCCCTTTCATCGACTATCTGGTCGACGAATACACCGAGTGAAATCTCTCCTTGATGGATAGTTTCTTCGACCATAATCAAATCAATATTTTACATGCAGATCAACATAAGTTTGCTTTTATTTGTCCTTGGGGAACCTTCTCATATCGGAAACTACCTTTTGGTCTCAAGAATTTTGATGCAACTTTTCAACATGCTATTTCTTACTCTTTTCATGACATTAATCACATCATACAACCCTATATTGACAATATGTCGGTGCACTCCATGCATCGTCAATATCACCCAACACATCTATGGGCCATTTTCCTAAGTTTTCGTTATTATCGCATATGATTGAATCCACATAAATTCATTTTTTGTGTGGAGTCCGATGACTTCTTGGTTTTATCGCTTCTACACATGAGATTAGGGTGAGTCCTTTGAAGGTTGAAGCTATTCTCAATCTACCTCCCCCTTCTATTATTATGCCATCTCCAAAGTTTGCAAGGAAAGGAAAAAAAAATTTAGGCTGCCATTCATCCCAAACTATGTTGAGTTAATGAAAGGTTTTACTCAACTTCTTAAAACTTTCACTTATTTTGTATGGGATGATACAACAAACAAAGCCTTGAAGATTTGAAACTTTCCTTAACCCGTACAACACTCTTATTTCCACCCAATTATAGTCAAGATTATTTATTATACTTAGTTTCTTTGGACTCTACCATCGATATGGTTCTATTTCAAGAGGATGATTCTCGCATGATGAACATGTTATCTACTATTTGAATCGGAGTCTCACAACTACCGAAAACAAATATTTGGTGGTATGTGGAGAAACTGGACTTGGCAGGTATTCAAGTTGTTCAACTTTTTCATCACAATATCCTATTACATAGAACCACAGTCATTTATGATTGCAACCCCATGAAACACACATCCTTACTGAAATTTTGGGGGAAAATACTCCAAATGGATAGTGATTCTCCAAGAGTTTGATTTGTAGTTTGAGTGAGCCAAATCAAAAAAGTATTTGGTTTTACCGAGTTGATATGTGATCTTCCAGAACAGATAGAAAAATGTGGAAGAGGATTCCTTTCTTGATGAGTTTCTATTTCATCGCCTGATGACATACTTATGGAGACAATATCATTTATCTCCAAACCCAAAAATTTATGGCCCAATATTTAGTGTAGATCAAGCCGTCAGATTCGGTATCATCAATCCCTGTCATCACATTATCCTTGAGATACCCTCATCAGCCATGGTATTGATTCCATATTTCGACTATGTCTAACCTATGATGAATCTAAGAAAGCTTTGAATTATTGTGATTACTACATGTGGAGGTCATATGTTTGGGTATTCCATTGGCCAAAATATCTTACGAGTTGTTTACTTATGGCCTCATTAAGGATTGCATTATTGTCTTCCAAAAATTCTACACTTGTCAAACGATAACAATAAGATTTGATCTCATCCTAAGCCCCTTCTTTACCTCAGAGGTTTATGTTGGTCCCAGCTCCACTAAATGGGGTATTGACTTATGACATGTAACCCTCACTCAAACGGGGCATGGATATATCATTGTAGATGTGGATTATTTCACTAAATGAGCCGAAGCGATGCCTACATTTGATAACACTAGGAAAACTGTAGCGGTGTTCATATTCAATCATATCGCTACTAGATTTGGTATCCCTCAAGCCATCAAGCCAAGGACCATGGTGTTTTATTTTCTAATTTCATGGATGTCTCGAATCCTAACAAGAAGTTGGGTCTTTGACATGAAAAACTCAACCCCCTACTATCCAAAGTACTTAAATAAAGTACTTATTACCATGCTTCAACATATTATCATAATTCACAAAATGTGTTGGCACACGATGTTATTTTCAACATTATGAGCCTATCAGACATCAGTGAAGTCCACCACAGGATTTACGCCTTTTCAATTAGTATATGGTATTGAAGATATTCTATTGATTGAATGTGAAATCCCATCTTTGAAACTATTTATCAAACTTCTCCCTAACACCAATATAGAATAGGGAACGTTTCTCAGATTTTGATTCAATTAGATGAGAATCGTTGTGATGATGGATTAGTCATTGAAACTTAGAAGAATCATGTCAAATATCAATATGACAAGCATGTTAAACCACATATTTTTTCTAAGGGTGATTTGGTTCTCCTTTTACTTAATAGGATCATGGACTTGTTATAATCGATAAATTTGAGCCCATGTGGCATGGCCCTTATATCATGAAACAAGTGTTGGAGAAAGGATCTTATGAGTCGGTAGTAGATTATGATGGAATTCCTGAGTGAACCTACCTAGAAATGGGCTTTACTTGAATAAGTACTATGCTTAAACTATTTTTTCATGAGTGATGTGTATTTTAGTGTATCATACTCCAGTGTGCTTTTTTCATTTTTGTTCCACCTTTAGGTTGCTTACCTTGCATTGTGCTTGGTTTCGATATGTCGGTGTATTTTCTACCCTATATTGGCTTTGTTGATGGTGCTAGTCACATTACTCAAACCCTAGAGTCTTCTACATGGTAAATCTATGCACTCCACGGATGAATTGATTATCTTACATGGTGTTTTCCTTGGTCAGGCAACTAATAATATCATGGAATACATCACGATTATCAAATTATTAACTGATGTCATTTCATTTGGCATCCGTCATCTTATTGTAGTACTTGATGCACAGTTAGTAGTGCTGCAATTAAGTAACATTTATTCCATCCGGTTATACATTGTTACTGTATACTTAAGAATTCATTTTGAAAGCCATTTTACTATATTGAATATCAACATATTACTACATGTCTAAACACATTGATAGATGCATTGACTAATTATGTATATTATACATTTGAGACATTATAAATCCAAAACACACATTTTAAAAAATACAAGTAAGCTTTCCAGAGGAACTTCTTTATATTTATAAGGATAAAAGTTACAAAAAGTGTTTGTCAAGGAACCAAAATATCAAAAAATAGGTGAAGTTCATTGCTTCATATACAAAAGCATTAAGGAAGTTTCTCACAACAAACTAACTGGGTTTGTGCTACTCTAAGGAGAATTCGACCAATAGATGTTGATATGCTAACTGTATGAAGTTGGTAGCGACCAGTAATTTCATCCATCGTGATATCAGGGATATTCATGGTTAATACCTCTAGGTTCCGGCCGATTCTCGAGATCCTGAAGAAAACTCCTCGCCCATTACAACACCTATCTTCCTCAGCCTCAATGGGAGATGATCCTAGAGGATGATAAGGTGCCATATCAACATTATTGAGAGCACTTGATTAGTCTTTGATAAATGACAAAAAATATTTTATATAATTAAAATAAAACATCATATAATGAAAATTCCATTCTTACCTATGTCTCCCCTCACTCAAGATCCCTTTTAGGAAGATTCTAATTCAGATCCCCACGGAAAGTCCATCCTGTGTAAGCATAGTCCCACACCATACTAGTTGATCTCAAATACATGAAGAAGCTTCTGATACTTGACAATAGCACACCACCGTGGATCTAGAGCCATATCAATTCCACCCATATTATCTGTGGATATTGTGGAGCGGTGTATGCCCCCACTCCACCTGTAAAAGTAAGACAGGGACCCTCTCCAAGAAGAGCGACTAAAATGGATCCATAACCAAACTATTTCAACCAACCAATCTGACACTTTGTCAATTTCTTTTTCATGTTCCTCAAGACACCCTCACACCAATTTAAGACCTGAGGCTCCATACACTCTATGATGCACTAAAGTGGATTTTCAAATCCATGTGGGGATTTTCAGTCCCTTCCATCCTAGAGATAGTTTAGAGGATGGTTCTCAATGGTAACATCCCTAATGGAAACCTCCTTCCACTATGATTTATCTGCACTGCCACAATGGTGCAACATAATAACCATAATTCTCCCCCACCCATTCTTCCCAAAAGTGATACCCGGGAGCCTCGGTGAGATAACCCCATTAGAAAGTAAATTTCATCTATATCCATGGTGATTTTATGCACACCCACATGAAAATATTTCCCATTAACGTCCCACATGTGGACTAAGTACACCAATATCCTCAATTGGTCTCTCATGCCCTAAATTTTGAAGAACTTGAGTAAACCACACTCCCGAAGTGTCATGATAGCACCAGAGTCATTCCCAAAAATACTTCTTCCTCATGCTCATATTCCCTCCACTCAAGCACCATTGATTGGGAGGAAAACCTGCCAAGTAACATCAAAAAATGATTAGAGTCATAAATAATTAATTATTGGAAGTTTTCCTAACTCATTTTTTTCTTTTCAAAATTGTTATGACGTCGGTGGATTTGATTTACACGCATAAACTACATCTGACTGATCTCTTTGAGTCCCCTGCGGCGATTTGATATCGTCTCATTTCACAATATTGTGAGCTTGCAACGATCTCAAAGCGCAATGACCTCCAAAAAATGGACCTAAACTCAAAATCCAACCAATAAAAATGAAATTTAAACCATGAAACATAAATGTAAGCAAGTATAGATTACATTTTTGATGGAATCCTGGCTGAAAAATGGTCCACCAGGTGCTCTGGAATCGACAATTGAAATTTGGAAGAAAAGAGGGTTTTGGGGCACTATTTGGGTGAAATTGCAAAATGAAATGGGGTTGTTTTGACCTATTTTATTACTTTTACCATATTTTATTGCAAAATTAAATTATTTTTAATATTTTACCTATGCCCCAAAGTCTAACCAACCAAGAAAGTGTTTTATATTATAGATTGAAACATCTAAGGATGAGATGTTTCCATACTGATCCTCCATTTTTAGTTGGTTTTGTGTGCTTTTCTTATATAATGTGATGCTTTTAGGGTTTTAGGAAAAATTATGAGCACAATCTTAATTCTTTCCCACGCTCGTAAAACCATGAGAACGAAATCGAAAGTAAAAGTTTATCACTTTTAAACTCAGATTGGTAATATGAAAATGAACCCTATGGAGCACCTTTAATATCTTTTCAAGCTCCCTAAACACTTAAAAAAGATAGCCGAAAGGGACCTTTGTCTTCTTTTCACGCCCATAAAATTATTTGAAGAAAATTTATGAGCAGATTATCTCTTTTCAATCTCTTCTGACTAACTTTAATAAAAGGACATTATGGTTCTTTAAGTGTTTTTAGACTTCTATAAACATTAAAACCCCCGAGTTTTCTTTCTTGGACTCGTCAGAACAAGCATCGAAGGCCCATATGGGATTGAACCAATCCTTATTAGGGTTCATTAACACGCCTCCGAGGGACTCGTCCAAGGGATGAGATTACTACAATCATATGTTATCCTCCTCAATTCAAGGTAAAAATAAAGAAGTATCACCATAAAATGGTGGGGAAATTGGGAAATAAATGTGTATATGTATCTTTGTTAGTGGCAAGAAAGTCAGCCTGAAAATGACACCCCCTTCATCATTGTGTCTGGGTTGGGAAATCTATTTGTCTCTAATTTGACCATCCACAAGTTCATATGTTGGGTCCTCCTTGTGTCAACACTGCCAAGACAATTTTCATGCGTCGTCATATGTTCAAGAGAAGTCCAACTCTAAAACAAGCCTTCTATCGAGTTGGCCATCTGTAGTTATAAATTTTCTACCATGTCATCCTTCCCCGTGTCAGTTCCAATCGCTTCATATTCCAATCTACTTCAAATTTGTTACATATTTTATGTCATTACGGGGATACATTAAAGCCCTCCTATGACGCAGTATTTTCATGTCGACTTCAACCATTATATGGGAACAAGAATTAGAAATCACATTAGTAGCTTGGAGAATGCATGCCTCAATGGCGTGTCTCTTCTCTTTCAACAGTGGATTCACATAATTGACCCCTAATTTGGATATTCCATCGAAAGTGTTCGACTAAATCATTCATTCACATTTATCGATTGTACTAGTGTACCTTTAGAGTCATTGACATCAATGGTGATTTCACACTTGTTAACGATTTTCATTAATGACCCAGAATCAAGTGGTTTCTACCATACCAATTCAACACCTAGAATCACATGGTTAGATTCGTAAAATAGAGTGGTGGAGATGAAGAAACTCGATATTTTCTAATAGATTCAGGTTACATTGGAGCATATTCATATTATACCATTGCATAGATCCATAGTGTATGTCTTATGGCTATGTTCAAATTTGAATTTTTAACATATTACACCACAAGGTATTTCTCTCCCAGTGGCTATGCCTAATCATGATGACATGGATCCATAGTATATGTTTAGTGTCCATGACTCAATTTGAAACTTATGATTAGAGTCACTTGTAGTCCGAGTATGGGAATTCCTACCCTAGAAGATGGTATATTATTATGTAGATGCTTGATTGTTTGCGGGTTCCCAACCAATGTGCTCCCTGTTTTCTATTATATATTCTACAAATTATTTCAACTATCACGTGTTCCAACTTCATACTTGGGGGGAATTATGTTACACAACATTTTGGTCACCCAAGAATCGACTGACCTTATTACGTGCATAACTCACTTCCATGTTCGAAAACATTGTTATATTTTCTCCATGAGAAAAGTTGTTTTCCTTTTCTTCCTTAAAAACTATTATAAGGGAGATCATAGCACCCTAATCTATGCTTGGGTGTGACGATTCTTGATCACACATGATGCACAAAACATGGAATACGACGGCATTGCAGGTTGCATGTGCATAGGTGCTTAATGACAGTTTCTAAATAAGGGAAAATTCAAAATTACCTAATGTTCTAAGGAATCTTCTAGAAGATGAGGGGGACTGACGGCTTGGATCTTACTCAAGCCCGGATGAGTGGGAACATCATAATATCCTCATCCATCTCTCTTTCACCTTATATAAATAGGGATATCTCATCAAAAAGGCTAAGGTTTGCAAAGGCTTCACAGGGCTAAATTTTGCTCATGGCTAATTTTCCATGGTTTTCCAAAAACAGATTCGCTATTTTAAAATGATTCACCAAATTCTATAGGATAAAATTATTTTACCTTAAAAATCGCCAAAATTTTATAAAAACTATATAAAATCCTTATAAATTTGAATATTTTTACAAAAATATCGCCAAACATTTATAGTTGGCATATGAAGGATAAGTAAGATTCGCCAAGTTTTCTACATTTTAAAATAAATTTCCATCCTAAAAATCATCCCTGATGAAGAGTTTTGCTATAGATTATACTTGAGATAGCTTTGCTTTATCTCATTCATAACAAGTTATCACTCTTTTATACACATCTAAAAATATGGTTGGCCAATAGAATCCTCAATGGAAGGTATATTCACTTTCAACATTGGGTTCACATCATTGGCCCTTGATTGCAAGATTCCATCAAGTGTTTGACTTTAACTCATTCATTCACATTCATTGGATTTTACTAGAGTACCTTGGGAGTCATTGACATCAATGGTGATTTCCCTCGCACTTGTTAACGATTTTCATTAATGACTGGTAATCAAGTGGTTTATATCATGATCGACTTCAACACCTGTAATCACATGGCTAGATTCGTACTAAGAGACAATGGAAATAAAGACCCTGGATATTATCATATTAGTCCAGGTTGCGACAGAGTATTCATAATTTTGTACTGACACATAGATCCACTGCGTATGTCTCATGGCTATGTCTGAATTTGAATTCTTTAATAGCATAGCTCTACAGTGTATTTCTCGTGGCTATGTCGAATCATGATGACATGGATCCACAGTATATGTTTAGTGTTCATGCCTCACTTAACACTTATTATTAGAGTCACTTGTAGTCTAAGTATGGGAATGATTACCTCAGAAGATGGTATATTATTATGTAGATGCTTGATTGTTTACAGGTTCTCGACCAATGTGCTCCTTGTTTTCGACACACACATTCTACAAAGTATTTCAGTTGTCACAGGTTCCAACTTCATACTTTGGGGGGAATTATGTTACACATTATTTTGGTCACCCCAGTGATCGACTGACAACATGTGCATAACTCACTTCCATGTTCCCTGAAAACATTAAAAGAGACTTTCTCCATGAGAAAATTGGTTTTCCTTTTCTTCCTTAAAAACTATGACAAGGGGGATCGTCGCACCCTGCTATATGCTTGGGGTGCGACAATGCTTGATCGTCACACACTACACAAAATATGGATTGTGGTGTCATCGCGGGCTGTCTGTGGATAGGGTGAGACGATGCTTAAACAAGGGAAAAATCAAAATTCACGAATGTTCTAGAAGAGAATCTTCTAGAAGATGAGGTGGCCTCTGATTGGTTTGGATCTTACTCGCTTATCTGATTTAGTGGGATCATCCTAATATCCTCATCCATCCCTCTTTCACCCTATATAAAGAGGGATCTCTTATGTAAAAGTCTAAGGTTTTCAAAGGCTTGCATATGCATGAAGAGTTATGCTATAGATTATACTTGAAATTGCTTTTCTTTAGCTCTTTAAGTCAGATTGTGGATCTTCTTCAGTAAAGGCATTGGATCAAAGGTGTGTGTGTTGGAGTAAAGAGCCATTGAAAGGGACCTTACAACATCAAGGAATGGGTTGTATTCTCCACTTTCCATTTTAATATAATGCAGCAATACATTTCTTCCCTATAAAGGTGTCTTGACTTTTATTGTATAACTCCTTGATGCAAGAATTCATTGGAATATATATATATATATATATATATATATATCTTTGTTCTCTCTCTTTGTCGGTTTGTGCTTCTTAAACATATTCACCATCCCACAAATCCAAAGATGGGGCGACAAGGATGACACTAGCGAGGATCAAGTGTCATTTAAAAGGCATGCCACTTGTCCCTCTCTGAACTAGTTTATATGACAATGAAATCTAAGGTGAAGTTTGTATTTTGTCTTGTTTTGTTCTAGATTCCTATGGAAGTTAGGGATATCAGTTTGTGTCTGCACTTACCGATTTGTCCAATAAAAAAATTGGTGGCTCCACTGGGGATCCTAACTTCTTTTAGTTTTTTTCTTCTTATTTTCTTCTAGCCTGCCTTATTTTAATCAATTTCATTCTCTGAGTCTGTGGGTGATCCTTATTGACTCCCTGGTCCTGAAGGTTCATTGAAAATTTTTGTCATTCTTCCAAATTTTCTTTAGATTCAGAGATCGTCGCATTGTATCCTATTTTCAGCCTACGATGATTCTTTATCGTCATAGTTTGCTTGTGTAGACCAAGGCAATAATGTCGCACTGTTCTTTGCTGACAGCCTGCGACAATCCTACATCGTCACATTGTACCTTACTGTAGCCTGCGACGATTCCTGTAGGAATTGTTGGAGTGACAGACAATTTTCTTTTCTTTGCCCATATTTTTCTTCATTGCATGGGATGAACTTTTAGATTTGGTGAATGATTGGTTTACATCTTTTAAGCCTGGATTTGATTGATTTTCAAGGATTGAGATTCTTCTTCATAAGCTTTGTAAATTTCATCTTTTACTTCTTATCGCAAGGGTATAATCTCAAGGTTTATTTTTGGGTGCTTGTTTGATAAGTAGTTCTTGATTTCATTTGAGTTTTGGATTGTTGTTGATTAAGAAACAATTTTTGTTTGCATTCGACAAAAGGTTTTGTTATCTTTTCATTTTTTTCTTGCATTGTGAGTTTGATTTGGGAAATAGTGTTGAGAGTGCATTAGTATTCTTAGACCATTCTTTCTTTTTTGGATTATGTCTCTATTCTGATTTGAAAAGGAAAGGTCTGAAGTTTATTCTTCTTTTTAGTAGTCTTTGTAAGAAAAAATTTGCATTCAAATATTTGTTGAAAATATAAAATTGGAAGATTTAGTACACTTTGATTGTTTGGAACGCATATCATTCAAAGATTGAGAAATCATGCTTTGTATCTTTTGTATTTTGGAAAGAGAAACCTTCTCCCTATTGTAATTAGAGTTCATCAAATGAACTGATTGCATTTCATCTTTTCTTGCATCTTATTGGGTCAAGGTCAAATACATCATCAGTTTCACTTCTGTTTCCCTTTTGAGTAAACAACAACCTTTAAAATACAACGTAATTTTCAAATCTATTAGCAACTTTTATTTTCCAGAACTTTTATACACCAACATTAGCTAGGATAGTGCTTTGGAATAGGTTGTAAGGCACACTATCCAAAGCATCAAAACACACAATAGTATCTTGTGATAGGGAGAGTACAAATACACTTGCTACATTTTGTCTTGGCAATCCCTTCTAACACAAGGGTCAATCATGAGGTCGCATTAGGGTCGTCAGAGTTACTCACCCTGCTTTGTTGGTCTTAGTATAGAAATTACACGTATTATTGGGGGTCACTTGAGAAGAAAATCATGTGGGGACCTTATTGAGTTGATTTTGGGCTTAGATACCTTACCCTTCGCGTAGATCGGAATTTTGACTTCTTCCCCATGAATCATTGTCATAATTGGTAACCTTAGTGGCCTATCTCTTTAGAGTCTTTACACGAGGTGATTGTGGAGGGGCAAGACTTCACGGTACCTGGAATCAACTTTGGCCAAACTCACTTGGGCTCCTTGGAGGGTATACCCATGATTATGAGTGGGAGCTTGCACCAGGGTGTAAGTTCATTAAGTAGGTCGTCAACGTAACTTTTCCACCCGCTTTATCCCAACCCCTTCTTGTCTTGATTTCGTGACATTGGATTTCATCACCAACTAGTGACTTCAAAATAAGAAGGTTTGTTTGCGTGTTTGAAATCTAGATTTTATTAGTGAGTGTTGTTTGTTTCTCTAGTTGGCCATAGCTTTCTTTCATTCTTTATTTGTTGCATCCAACATCAGCCCTCGTCATTCACGTAGGATGCAAGGTTTACCTCTAGAAGATCTGGAAGAATACACTCATTTTCTTCCTAACTCACCAGAGGGTTCTCCTGAAGGAGCAGTGACTAACGAAGTAGCCTATGAGATTGGAAGTTATACTACATTGGAGGAATCAATACTTCCTCTAAATCCATTATTGAGTGTTATACAAGATCCACTTTTACTCTGGATAAATTCCTCGGGAGACATTGTTGTTGAAGATTATACTAGAATACCTATTGGACCTCACACAGAGTCTAGTGTAGACGATCCACCCTTTCAGAGTGAATAGTTTAGAACTCTGGTTCATACTGATGGAACTTTTAATCCTAGCTCTTTTGGCCCTATCCATTCTCTTTGGAGGACCTCTTCGAGACACAATATTTTTGAAAAATTAGGAATGAGTCACTTACACCAAAGGAACTCTAATAAACCTATGGCATCACATATGCCTATGACTTCCACTGCTTATACAGTACCTTAGATCATTTTATTGGCACGACCAATAATTTTTTCACAGTCTCAGACCAATTGTTGGTTGGTTCTCATACAAATCTTCCTCTCCAACTCACTATCTCTACCATGTTCCCACAAGTTACGCATGTTTCTGTCGAAAGTGTGGTAATCACTCAAGCTCCTATTGGAACACCACTTCCTCTTTGATCAAATCCATTACTTCCACCTAGGTATCATGCTATGAATATTTCTATTTCTAATCTTGCCCAGAATCCATCTGGAGGGCCTAATATTTGTTTTCTTCCTGGGTATAATGTTGTTAGTAGTTTTGTTCCTACACCTACACAGGTTCTCTCTAGGGGGACTAGAATTCCTTCTCCACCTTCACCTGGAGGATATAATCATCCTGGCCCCAGTAGATCTAATCAATTTGGAGGCACAAGTCATTATGTCGCTTATGGTTTTCAAATTCCTATTGGAGGCCAACCTCAAGTTGGGGGACAACCTCAATTTTGGGGGAAACCTCAAGTTGGGGGTCATAACCCAATGTATGGGCAGTATACCCCTGGATTACAGTCTCAACCTTGGAATTTTCCTTTCCAAGGAAATCAACAACCGCCTGGGGGGAAACCTCCTCAAGTTAATTCTTTTGTACCCCCTAATCCTGGGAAACCATATCTGAGTTTTATGAATCCTACATGGGTTCAAGGTTTCCAGTCTAATGCTCCTTTCCAAGGAATCTTACCCAATCAACCAACCCAAGTTGGTTATTTGACTCAAAACCCTCCACCACTAAATTTTAAAAGACCCTCTAATTATCTACAAACTATTTATGGTCCTACTGGTATACCTACAGGATTACCTCCTTAGAATTACCAGTTTCCTCAAGTGAACAAGCAGTTGTCGTTTCTTGCTACTTTGGATTTACCAGATTTATCTAGAATTTTGAACGATCATGTCTTTCATTCTCCTTATTGGTCGTTCATACATGCCAAGTTACCATCAGACATTCCTAAGTTTGACGGTCGATCAAGGGAAGACCCAAATAATCATGTCATGACTTTCCATCTTTGGTGTTCATCCAACTCCTTGATGGATGACTCCATTAGATTACGTCTTTTCCAACGAACTCTGACGGGTTCGACAGCCAAATGGTATATTGAATTGAAAATAGGATTCTTCAATGACTTAAACACCTTATCTATGGATTTTTTAACGCATTACCAGTTGTCGATCCAATATGAGACAATAACCAAAATTTTGAGCTCATTTAAAAAATCCTCATCTACTCACATTTCCTATCATATTCATGAGTGGAGGAGGAGAAGATGCTTAATCAAAGTTCCCCTTCCTGATTAACTATTGGCCGAGTGGTTTACCAAGTCACTCATTGGTCCTATAGCCCGTGATGTTTCCATGGGTGGTGTCATCACTGAAGAGCGGGCGATTAGTCGTGCTCAATATTTGGATCTCGTTTATTCACAATCAGGCACACTATATGACTTCATCCCTGATGCTCCTCGCTCATCTATAAATCCAACCCCAACACCTCGAGTAGCTTCTCATGTTGTTGATGGCATGATTGACACTTTTCATGCCGATACTCAGTCTAAACATGCCAGTCATTCCAATCTCAAGTATACTACTGGTAATGTACAAAATACTCCTCCTCCGACTCCTCCTCCCGATAAAACTTCTGAGGTTAATTTGGTTCAATCTACACCTACCGGTAAAAATTAAAATAAAAATAAAGGGAAGGGTAAGAACAAAGAGGACAAAAATAATAATCAACAATCCGATAAACCCAAGACTCATCCTTTTGATGAAAAATAAAAGCGCAAACCTCATTATCCTTGTCTTATCTGTGGTGAGGATCATTATACGAAAGATTGTCCACGACGTGTTGAGGTTACTAAGTTCCTGCAAGGGAACAGGACACCTCCTACAACCATCGTTTTGTCACAACCTTTTCCTTCTCATCAGCAGGCCCAATTGGTCATTCATGACCAACCTTCTCCCTGTACCACATCTTATGTACTTATGTGTACTGGTGACTCCAATAAGAACGAAGTTGCAATCGCTACTCGAGTCAAAGATTATTCTCCTTCAAAAGAGAAATTTGATGATTCACCACCTCCATTGGTTCAACCTCCTCCATTGACTTCACCTCCCAATGGTCCTCTTCATATTGAATGACTGAGTATAGATACAGTTCTTCTTCCTCCTCCTAAGGGAATTGATCATAAGTCATCGTTTAATCCTCACGCACATGTTGCTCAAAACTATAGTATTGTAGAATATCTTGCGCATCCACCTTCTGCGATGTCAGCTCTCGAAGACATTCAAAGTTGTCCTCCGCAACAGAAGGCACTGTTAAAGGATATTGGTGTAATTGATCCTACCAATATGAACTTGATAATATTTGACTTAGAAGATCATATTCCAAGGCTTCCTCCTCAATTACCATTTCAAATACAAGTTATTCTGGGAAATAAGAATATTTGTCAAACAATTATTGGCGAAGGAGACTCAACTTGTGTCATGTCTGCACTTGTTAGAAATCCATTGGCTCTCATGTTCTTACCGAGTCACACAATACTCTAAAATAATTTAATGGTACAGGTTTTAAACCTTATGGTGCTCTTCCTTTGTTGTCTATTACGTTAGAAGGCAAAGCGGTTATTGTTGAGGTTGAGTTCTTTGATGCACCTCTCGATTACAACCTTCTACTTGGTCGTAGTTGGATTGATTCCATGTGTGCAGTTGTTTCTACTCTTTTCCATGTGATACGTTTCCCTCACCAAGGAAAAGTTGTTATTGTCGATCAATGTGCCTTCTTTATTTCAGATTCACGTACTAGTAACGTACCTTTCATTGTGAAAACACCTCCTGGTTATGAGAATGTATGTGTGGGT
>SNQJ01S0052404.1:45774-65886 GCA_010110895.2 Picea sitchensis
GAAACCACTTGATTACCGGTCATTAATGAAAATCGTTAACAAGTGTGAGGGAAATCACCATTGATGTCAATGACTCCCAACGTACTCTAGTACAATCCAATAAATGTGAATGAATGATTTGAAGTCGAACACTCGATGGAATCTTCCAATCAGGGGTCAATGATGTGAACCCACTGTTGAAAGTGAAGAGACCTGCCATTGAGGCATGCATTCTCCAAGGTACTAATGTGATTTCTAATTCTTGTTCCCATATAATGAGTTGAAGTCGACATGAAAATACTCGTCATAGGAGGGCTTTAATGTATCCCCCATCAATGACACAAAATATGTAACAAATTTGAAGTAGATTAGAGTATGAAGTGATTCAAAATTGACTCAGGGAAGGATGACATGGTAGAAAATTTATAACTGCAGATGGCCAACTCGATAGAAGGCTTGTTTAGGTTGGACTTCTCTTGAACATATGAACGACATGAAAATTGTCTTGGCAGTGTTGACACAAGGAGGACCCAACATATGAACTTGTGGATGGTCAAACGAGAGACAAATAGATTTCCCAACCCAGATACAATGATGAAGGGGGGTGTCATTTTCAAGAGCGACTTTACTGCCACTAACAAAGATACATATACACATTTATTTCCCAATTTTCCCCCACCATTTATGGCGAGTACTTCTTTATTTTTACGCAAGATTGAGGAGGATAACATATGATTGTAACGTAATCTCATCCTTCGGACGAGTCCCTCAGAGCGTGTTTAAATAACCCTAAGAAGGAGTGGTTCAATCCCATATGGGCCTTTCGATGCTTGTTTTACGAGTCCAAAGAAAGAAAACTCAGGGGTTTTTAATGTTTAGAGAGTCTAAAAAACACTTAAAGAGAACTCCATAATGTCCTTTTTCGTAAGTTAGTCCGAAGAGATTGAAAAAGAGATAATCTACTGCTCATTAGAAATTTTCTTCAAATAATTTTATGAGCGTGAAAAGAACAAGGTCACTCGGCTATCTTTTCGTGTTTAGGGAGCTTGAAAAGATATTAAAAGGTACTCCATAGGGTTCATTTTTCATATTACCAATGCGAGTTATAAAAAGTGATAAACTTTTACTCGATTGCATTCTCATGGTTTCATGAGCGTGAGAAAGAATTAAGATTGTGCTCATAATTTTTCCTAAAAAACCCTAAAAGCATCTGTATATAATAAAAACACACAAAACCAACCAAAAATGGTGGATCCGTATGAAACATCTCATCCTTAGATATTTCAATCTATAATAGAAAACACTTTGCGAAGTTGGTTAGACTTTAGGGCATAGGTAAAATATTAAAAATAATTTAATTTTGCAATAAAATATGGTAAAAAGTAATAAAATAGGTCAAAACAACCCCATTTCATTTTGCAATTTCACCCAAATAGTGCCCAAAACCCTCTTTTTCTTCCAAATTTCAAGCGTCGATTCCAGAGCGGCTGGTGGACCATTTTTCAAACCGATTCCATAAAAAAGGTAATCTCTTGCCCATTTATGTTTTCATGGTTTAAAATTTCATTTTTATTGGTTGGATTTTGAGTTTAGGTCCATTTTTTGGAGGTCATTGCGCTTTGAGATCGTTGCAAGCTCACAATATTGTGAAATGAGACGATATCAAATCGCCGCAGGGGACTCAAGTCCAGGGTGCGATGCCGTTTCTCTGTGTAAAATCAAATCCCTTCGACGACTGCAACTCAATTTTTGAAAAGAAAAAAATGAGTTAGGAAAACTTCCAATAATTAATTATTTATGACTCTAATCATTTTTTGATGTTACTTGGTAGGTTTTCCTCAATCAAAATGCTTGAGTGGAGGGAATATGAGCATGAGGAAGAAGACTATTTTTTTGGGAATGACTCGAGTGCTATCATGACACTTCGGGAGTGTGGTTTACTCAAGTTCTTCAAAATTTAGGGCATGAGAGTCCAACTGAGATTGCTGGAGTATCTAGTCCATATGTGGGATGTAAATGAACAATCCTTTCACATGGGTGTGCATACACTCACCTTGGATATAGATGAAATTTACTTTCTAATGGGGTTATCTCACCGAGGCTCCCGGGTATCACTTTTGGGAAGAATGGGTGGGGGAGAACCCATGGATTATTATGTTGCACACCATTGCGTGGCAGGTACGATAAATCATAGTGGAAGGGTTTCCATTAGGGATGTTCAGGATTTACCATTGAGAACCATCCTCTAAACTATCTCTAGGATGGCAGGGACTGAAAATCCCCACATGGATTTGAAAATCCACTTTAATTACGCCATAGAGTGTATGGAGCCCTAGGTCTTCAATTGGTGTGAGGGTGTCTTGAGGAACATGAAAAAGAAATTGACAAAGTGTCAGATTGGTTGGTTGAAATAGTTTGGTTATGGATCCATTTTAGTGTCCTTCTTCTTGGAGAGGGTCCACGTCTTATGTCTATAGGTGGAGTGGGGCATACCTTCTCCACAAGATCCATATATGAAAATATGGGTGGAATTGATGGCTCATCACGGTGGTGTGCCTATTGTCAAGTATGCCGAAGCTTTCTTCATGTGGTTGAGATCAGCTAATCATGGTGGAGGAATATGCATATGTCAGGATGGATTTCCGTGGGGATCCTGAATTAGATCTTCCTAAGGGATCTTAGTGGGGAGACATAGGTCTGAATTAGATCTTCCTAAGGGATCTTAGTGGGGAGACATAGGTTATAAGGAAATTTTCATTATATGATGTTTTTGATAGTTTAATTATATAAAATATTTTTTGTCATTTATCAAAGACTAATCAAGTGCTCTCAATAATGCATATGTGGCACCTTATCATCCTCTAGGATCATCTCCCATTCAGAGGCGAGGAGAGATAGGTGTTGTGACGGGCCGAGGAGTTTCTTCCGAGGATCTCGAGGAGATCGAGCGGAACCTAGAGGGATTAACCATGAACATCCCTGATATCACGATGGATGAAATTACTGGTCGCTACCAACTTCATACAGTTAGCATATCAACATCTATTGGTCGACTACTCTGTAGAGTGGCAAAGACAGTTGGTTGTTACAACGAGAAACTTCCTTAATGCTTTTGTATATGAAGCAATGAACTTCACTATTTTGATATTTTGGTTCCTTGACAAACACTTTTTGTAACTTTTATCGAATTAATATAAAGTTCCTACCGACTTACTTGTATTTTTTAAAATGTGTGTTTGGATTTATAAATGTCTCAAATGTATGTCTAACACAAAATTATCCAATGCATCTATCAATGTGTTTAGACATGTAGGAATATGTTGATACTCAATATAATCAAAATGGCTTTCCAAGAGGCGAATTCTTAAGTATACCCGTAACAATGTATAACTTCAGATGGAATAAATGTTACTCAATTACAACACTACTAACTGTGCATCAAGTACTACAATAAGATGACGGATGCCAAATGAAATGACATCAGTTAATAATTTGATAATCGTGATGTATTCCATGATATTATTAGTTGCACGACCAAGGAAAACACCATGTAGACTGATCAACTCATCAGTAGGTGAATAGATTTACCATGTAGAAGACTCTAGGGTTTGAGTAATGTGACTAGCACCATCAACAAAGCCAATATAGGGTAGAAAATACACCGACATTTGGAAACCAAGCACAATTCAAGGTAAGCAGCTAAAAGGTGGAACAAAAATGAAAAAAGCACACTAGAGTATGATACACTAAAAATACACATCACTCATGAAAAAATAGTTTAAGCATAGTACTTATTCAAGTAAAGCCCATTTCTAGGTTCACTCAAAGGAATTCCATCATAATCTACCAGCTCATAAGCCCCTTTCTCCAACACTTGTTTCATGATATAAGGGCCACGCCACATGGGCTCAAATTTATCGACCCATAATAAGTCACGATCCTATTCGTAAAGGAGAACCAAATCACCCTCGAAAAAAACACGTGGTTTAACATGCTTGTCATATTGATATTTGACATGATTCTTCTAAGTTTCAATGACTAATCCATCATCACAACGATTCTCATCTAATTGAATCAAATACAAGAGACGTTCCTATTCTGCTGAGGTGTTAGGGAGAAGTTCGACAACTAGTTTCAAAGATGGGATTTCACATTCAATCAATAGAATATATTCAATACCATATACTAACTGGAAAGGTGTGAACCCTGTGGCAAATTTAACGGATGTCCAATAGGCCCATAATGCCGAGAAGAGAATTGTGTGCCTGCTTGACTTGTGAATTCCTATTATCCGTCGAAGCATAGTAGTAAGAACCTTGTTAATTGATTCAACCTAGCCATTGGCCTGTGGATAGTAAGGTGTTGAGTTTTCATGTCGAAGACCCAACTTCTTGGTAAGTTCAGACATCATGAAATTGCGAAAATGACTACCATGGTCACTGACTATGGCTTGAGGGATACCAAATCTAGTAACGATATGATTGAATATGAACACCGCTACAGTTTTCCTAGTGTTATCAAATGTAGGCATCGCTTCGGCTCATTTAGTGAAATAATCCACATCTACGATAATGTATCCATGCCCCCCGATTGAGTGAGGGTTACATGTCATGAAGTCAATGCCCCATTTAGTGAATGGACCAACATAAACTACAGGGTAAAGAGGAGCAGGATGAGATCAAATCTTATTGTTATACGTTTGACAAGTGTAGAATTTTTGGAAGACAATAATGCAATCCTTAAACAATGAAGGCCATAAGTAACCAACTCGTAAGATATTTTGGCCAATGGAATACCCAAACATATGACCTCCACATGCTCCGTAATCACAATAATTCAAAGCTTTCTTAGATTCATCATAGGTTAGACATAGTCGAAATATGGAATCAATACCATGGCGGTAAAGGGTATCACCAAGGATAATGTATTGACAGGATTGATACCGAATACGACGACGATCTACACTAGAAATATTGGGCCATAAATTTTGGGTTTAGAGATAAATGATAATGTCTCCATACCGTATGTCATCAGAACTGATCAGAAATAGAGACTCATCAAGAAAGGAATCCTCTTCCACATTTTCTATCTCAGTACAGGGAAGGTCACATATCAACTCGGTAAAAACCAAATATTTCTTTGATTTGGCTCACTCAAACTACAAATCAAACTCTTGGAGAATCACTATCCATTTGGAGTATTTTCCCCCAAAAATTTTCGAGTAAGGATGTGTTTCATAGGGTTTCAATCATAAATGACCGTGGTTATGCGCAATAAGATATAATGACGAAAAAATTGAACAACTTGAATACCTGCCAAGTCCAGTTTCTCCACATGCAAATATTTGGTTTCGGTGGTCGCGAGACTCCGATTCAAATAGTAGATAAAATGTTCATCATGCGAATCATCCTCTTGGAATATAACCATATCGATGGTAGAGTCCAAAGAAACTAAGTATAATAAATAATCTCGACTATAATTGGGTGGAAATAAGAGTGGTGTACAGGTTAAGGAAATTTTCAAATCTTCAAAGGCTTTGTTTCCAGTGTCGTCCCATACAAAATCGTGAGGATTTTTAAGAAGTCGAGTAAAACCTTTCATTAACTCAACATAATTGGGGATGAATCGACCTAAATTTTTTTCCTTTCCTTGCAAACTTTGGAGTTGGCGTAATGTAGAAGGAGGAGGCAGATTGAGAATAGCTTCAACCTTTAAAGGGTCCACTCTAATCCCATGTGTAGAAACGATAAAACCAAGAAGTCATCCAGACTCCACACAAAAAATGAATTTATGTGGATTCAATTGTATGCGATAATAGAGACAGCGTAGGAAAATGGCCCGTAAATGTGCCGGGTGATCTTGATGATGCACAAAATGTGCCGGTAAATCATCTAGGTAAGGTTGTACAATGTGCTTAATATCATGAAAAGCATAAGATATAGCACATTGAAAAGTTGCACCAGAATTCTTGAGACCAAAAGGTAGTTTCCGATATGAGAAGGTTCCCCAAGGGAAAATAAAAGCAAGCTTATGTTGATCTGCATGTAAAATATTGATTTGATTATAGCTGAAGAAACCATCCATCAAGGAGAAGATTTCACTCCGGTGTAGTCGTCAACGATCTGGTCAATGAAAGGGGTTGGATAATTGTCTTTGGGACAAGCCTTGTTGATATCCCTATAATCTACACAAACACGGATCGTGCCTTGTTTCTTGATAATGGGAACAAGATTAGATACCCAATCAGTCAAAGCCACAGGATAGAAAAAACTGTCTTTAAGAAGTTTTTCAACTTCGAGTTTAATAGCAACAGATTTGCGTGGATGTAATGGGTGAAGTCTCTGTCGAACGAGTTTAGCATCCGGGTAAGTCCTAATATCATGTACGACAATATCTGGATCAATTCCAGGCATCTCTTCCTAACTCCAGGCAAAAATGTCACAAAATTCTTGGAAAAGAGATTTGTAAATTCATATCTCATCAACAGAACATGAGGCACCAATGTGAACATTTTCCACGGCTCTGTGTTTAATATAAATATCTAGAGGTATGGTGGGTGAAATTTTACCCAAGTTCCCTTCATAAAAAACATCGTGTATTGGTTCAGGAATAGGGGAAATAGTAACAATAGTAGACAAATTCGAAATCCGTTGGTAACTCTCTATGGTCTTGGATACCAGGAAGAGAATAGAACAATGATGCTCATCGTCCCATGGGTATATTCCATAAACATGATTTTCATGATCATCTCATCGGTGTGAAAAAATATGTGAAATGGATCTGAAGACATGTATAAGAGAGAATGAGGAGAAGGATTTTCCAATTGAATATCTTGATAATCCAATTCCACTAGACCTAAAGGAATTTTGCCACCATAACGAAGACAATCGTCAGAGCTAGGTACTATCCAAGGGTCATAAAACTCAGGGATTTCACCAACAATGGTTGATATCATGTTAATCGAAGCAACAAAAGGAGTAGGAATATTAGGTGGTGGAATGGGGAACATTCCCATTAACGATGAATCCCTTAGAAGACCCACACCGACATTCTCATAACCGGGAGGTGTTTTCACAATGAAAGGTACATTACTAGTACGTGAATCTGAATTAAAGAAGGCAAGTTGATCAACAATAACAACTTTCCCTTGGTGAGGGAAATGTATCACACGGAAAAGAGTAGAAACAACTACACACATGGAATCAATCCAACTACGACCAAGTAGAAGGTTGTAATCGAGAGGTGCATCAAAGACCTCAACCTCAATAGTAATCGCTTTGCCTTCTAACATAATAAACAACGAAGGAAGAACACCATAAGGTTTAAAACCTGTACCATTAAATTCTTTTAGAGTATTGTGTGACTCGGTAAGGGAAGGAGAGCCAATGGATTTCCAACAAGTGATAGACATGACAAAAGTCGAGGCTCCTTCGTCAATAACAGTTCGACAAATATTCTTATTTTCCACAATAACTTGTATTTGAAACACTAATTGAGGAGGAATCCTTGGAATATGATCTTCCAAGTAAAATATTATCAATTTCATATCAGTAGGATCAATTACACCAATACCCTTTAACAGTGCCTTCCGTTGTGTAGGACAACTTTGAAGGACTTCGAGAGCTGACATCGTAGAAGGTGTCTGCGGAAGATCTTCTACAATACTATAGTTTTGAGAAACACGTATCTAGACTCGGTAGTTCAATATGAAGAGGACCATTGGGATTTGAAGTCGATGGAGGAGGTTGAACCAATGGAGGTGGTGAATCATCAACTTTCTCTTTCGAAGGAGAATAATATTTGGCTCGATTAGCGACTACAACTTCATTCTTCTTGGAGTCACCGGTACACATAAGTACATAAGATGTGGTAGAGGGAGAAGGTTGGTCATGAATGACCAATTGGGCCTGCTTATGAGAAGGAAAAGGTTGTGACAGAATTATGGGTGTAGGAGGTGTCCCAATCCATTGCAGGAACTTAGTAACCTCAACACGTCGTGGACAATCTTTCGTATAATGATCCTCACCACAGATAAGACAAGGATAATGAGGTTTTCACTTTTCTTTGACATCATCAAGATGAGTCTTGGGTTTATCAGATTGTTGATTATTATTTTTGTCCTCTTTATTCTTACCCTTTCATTTCTTTTTATTTTTATTTTTACCGATAGGTGTAGATTGAACTGAATTAACCTAAGTTTTAACGGGAGAAGGAGTCATAGGAGGATTATTTTGTACATTAGTAGTAGTAGACTTGGGATTGGAATGAGTAGGTTGTTTAGACCGAGTCTCAGCGTGAAAAGTTCCAATCACGCCATCGACAACATGAGAAGCTACCAGAGGTGTTGGGGTTGGATTTGTAGATGAGTGAGGATCATCAGGGATCAAGTCATATAGTGTGCCCATTTGTGAATAAACAAGATCCAAATATTGAGCATGACTAATTGCCTGCTCTTTAGTGAAGACACCACCCATGGAAACATCATGGGATATAGGACCAATGAGTGACTTGGTAAACCACTCTTGAAGAAACAAAAATGGAAAAACCCAGGAGATCCTCACTAGGTGAGCAACAAAGAAACTAATCCCTACAGATGAGATAAATCCATGTCATGAAGCTGAGCAAATTGTGGAAGTTCAACCTCCACCAGGTGAAAAAGTGATGTGCATTCCATAAGTACATGACAAAGGAAGACTTGGTAGACCTATGACCAGATCATCAACAAGGAAGCAAGTCCATTATGAAGAGACCATATCTAAGAAGCATGTTCAATGTACTGGTTAAGTAGTTGTCAAGGTTCAATCTCCTTCAATATGACATGACAATTAAAATACTAAGGAAGAAAACAAACAAATGAAAAGGAAGATAGAAAAACAATTAGATTTGTGTGAAGGAGTCTTGGAAAAAAAAAAGGATGATTAAGAGATCTTTCCCCCTACACAAACAAGTGAAAAACCTATATAGATAGAATAGAACAATGAAGGCAAATGATGGATTGATGAATGAAAAAAATTGCAAAGGAAAATTTGGATTTACTGGCTCAAGTGGCAGTGGAATTATTTGGTGATATTAAAGTTAGATAATGTTTTTTTTTTTGTGAGGTCAGGTCAAAGTTTTGGAGATGATAGATCAATATTGGAGCAGTTCTAGAACATCAGAAAGTCGAAACAAAGATTTCGCAACAAATTTCCTAGTTGCTGCGAAATCACACAATCAACCCATGTGAACACATATTCAGCTACCAAATATTGTGAGTTTTCCATGTCAACATCAGGATCGAATAATAAAATTGTTGATTAATTGGGTTGGTTGTCATTGATGTCAACCCTTGAAGAAAGTCTGGTATCAAATTCTGGTAGCACAAAGGTTTGGGTAATGGACCCACATTTGTTTGATGTATAATGGTATGAGTTTCGATATATTTGTAGGAAAGACTATTCTATATGGATAGTACATGTCATTCCATTTCCAATGGTATTTGGAATGTCACATAATTCCTCACAGTTAGAGAGTTATGGCTATGTGAAGTTGGAGAACCCTCATGAGTCATCTAGAATCCCCAAAAGGTCAAAGTAGTCAAAGTGGTTGAAAAGAAGAAATTATTTAAATAATAAAGTGAAGTTATGAGTGTACTATAAGTCAAAGTGGATACAAAATTAATTATTTAAATAATAAAGTTAATGGAGAAATTACTAAGTGGGCAAGTGGTTAGAAGTGGGTTAGCCCTAAAATAAGGAAAGTAGGTTAAGATGGTTAGAAGGTGTTATCACACAGGGTTGTCAAGAGTCGTATGGGTTTGTTGAGGATAACTAAGACTGTATCTTTCCCCTGTCTCTCTCCTTTTCGTAGGCTGAGTCCTAAAGTTTTTCCCTTCGACTATTGAAGTCATTTTTTGTTTGCCCCTTTTGTGAAGGACATGGTTTCCCTTGATGTCTTACCTGAAAAAGTCTCAGCTCGAACCTTTTCTATTTTTCTCCAAGGATGAACACTCGTCTCTATTTTCTAGTCACGGGTCTCCATGTTTTCCCATCACACAGACAGTCATCCAAATCCTTGTTCATGCAAACCGCATCCATGGACACAAAGTGAAAAATTCAAAGAAACCCATTTCGGGCTTAAAAGAAGCAGGAAGTTTTAATCTTTCAGTGGCGTAGATTCCAGGAGAAGTTCAGATTAGTGGCTCACAGTTTTTGAAATGTCAAAATTGCATGAAGTATAGCGCCAGAGAAAAAGGTTCAAAGTCCCAAGTCCCGAAGCGAGTGTGAGTCGTTGATCTTGAGGGGGATAGGTGGAATATGATCCAAGTGTTCGGGGAAATGAGCTTCAGGAGATTCGAAGTGAGAAGTGCATAAAACTCTCGAAGAGCTGAAGCCTGGATTCCAAAAGAAATTGTGGACCGTTGATCTCAAAATCAACCTCTGCCATTGATATTGGCGGAAGTGCCTTAGGAAGCCCCGAAAAGCCACAGTCTCAAAATAAAATCTGAGCCATCAAAATTTGAGGACACATGGAGGTAGGTCCCTCGCTTCGGGGTTCGACGCTTCGAAGAATCATGGAATTTAAGATTAGAAAAATTATGAAGAGTCGAAGCCCAAAGTACTGAAATATCTGAAGCCACCGAAGTACCGAAGGCCTAAAACAAATCTAGGTCATCCATCAAGGGGGCACACAACAACCAATCTCCTGCTTTGGGAAATTTCCTCCGGGGAATTTTTCATGTTTCACATTCAAAATCATCGAAGCCCTGAAGTGTCGAAGGTCTGAAGTCCTAAAGTGATGAAGTTGTCGAAGTCCTGAAGTGAATTTGGACCATACTTTGTTGGGGACGCGCAACAACAGATCATTCACTTCAAAAATTTTCCTCCGAGAGATTTTTCATGTTTCACATTCAAGCACCCAAAGTCCAAAGGACCGAAGTAATTCTAAGCCGTCCGATTCAAGAGGACATGCGTCAATAGATCGCTAGCTTCGGGTAAAAGCATCGAAGGAAAGAAAGGTTTGAGATTTGATTTTCTCGAAGTCCGGAGTCACAAAGGGATCTCAACCATCGATCTCTGGAAGCCACACATCGCCTGTTCCTTAACTCTAGATGTTTTTCTTTGAGGAAAAAGTAAGTTTGATTTTTGATTTTCTCGGAGCCTGGAGACCCGAAGGAGATCTCAGTCATAAATTTAAGAGGATACATGGCAGTCATCATTGTAGACATGTGGCGCACTTGTCGATTGTGACACCTGACACCTTATCCAACAATGACACATGACACTCAGTCCAGGCAGTCGTATGCATATCATTTGCTTCTTTTTTAGTGACACATGTCACTTCTCTTTCATGACACATCAACATGGTGACGTCAGGCCACCACGTAAGATCATCCTCTGGGAGGTGTTATTGTTCAACGTAAAAAATAACGTCCCCCCAAGGGCACAGTTTGGCAGATTCTAAAGTTGGTGGGCGATTAATCTTGGCAGCGGCGCTAAATCTAACAGGTGCGCCCAGATCTCATATCAGGACCAGATCTATGACCGTAGTTCATTGCAGGGACGCAACATGCTCGGGCGATAATTTTCTTGAGCGGTCCTGCAATTGAAACCATGGTAAGGAAAAAGTGCTACGTGGCAAAAGGTGGTGGATTGTGGGCCCAAAAGTGGTATGAACCCAAACCACTTTTGAGAAGTCTTGTAATCACATGTTTATATAGTGTCCTATCCAAGAGAACCACGTGACCCACCCCTGAGCATTTAATCTTGTTGATTTCCTGAGAAAAAATAGTTAATGAAAATAGAGTCGGTGGTTGAAACCTCGACTCACTCCATAAGTGGAAAGCATGGAAGTTCCGGCCATGGGGACTGAACCATCATCCTGTGGTACCCCTGTGGATAGATTTCCCTACAAAAACCATGCCGATATGAGCTCACATATGACAGAAGGATACATGCACATTCTGACCGAAGACTGCTCAGATGCAATGCTTTGAATGTAGTGATCAACTCACACTCCTGATGGTCGGGGATTGATCTAAGTATAAATGTTTCAATTTGATACTTTTTGAGAAGAGATCCCTATTTTGTAATGTTTTTATGTCATAATTGTTCTTTGGTTATGTATCAAATTTGATACTTTGAAATTAATAGAAGTCATCCTCTCTCATCTCTCTGTAAAAATTGTGCTAAAACACTTGGGCATGGAGGATCCAATCGAGGGTTGTTATGTTGTTGTAATGTAGGTTTGATTACAATGATATCATGACCAGTTTTAGGCATCTCCCTTGTTATATTTTCTCTCTTACACTGAATGGATTGGGCATGGAGGATCCAATCGAGTTGTTGTAGCTACATTGTGATGTAGGTTTGATCATTGTGCTATTGTGACTGTGTCGTTTGGACATATTTCAGTGTCTGAAATTTGAGCTTAAGAGTGATCTTGAGGCCGATTTTTTCTTCTCCAAGCTGCTTGAAATCCTGATGCCCATAGAAGTCTTGTCTACCTTTCTCACTAAGTCTTCCCTCTGCTTCACATTTAAACTCAATTCACTGACTGAAGTTAATGTGGCCCTCACTTCCTTGTGAATTTCTTGTCCAGTTCTGTGTTGAAACATCATTCATATATCGATTTTTGTCCTTTGACCTCCACTCATATAAAACCAACATCCACCAAAAAATCCGATGGGTACTGGGATTATCCTCCTGCAATCTGAGGGTGACTCTCAGTGCTAACAGAAGGTAATTTAAATAATAAAGTGAAGTGATGAGTGTACTATAATTAAAAGTGGATACAAAATAAATTATTTAAATAAAAAAGTTAATGGAGAAATTACTAAGTGGACAAGTGGTTAAAAGTGGGTTAACCCTAAAATAAGGAAAGTGGGTTAAGATGGTTAAAAGGTAACCCCTTGAGGAAGCTACATGAAAGTATAAATAAGAGTCAAGGCTCTCTCATTTTAAATCACACTCGAGCATATTGAATATATACAAGTGAATGAGGTAACCAAAGGATATCTAAGCCGAATTTAAGAGGGAAGGTGTTGGCCCTTGACAAAGTTTTGGAGAACCTTGGTCATGTTTGACCATTTTTGGGACTTTGACAGGCTGGTTGAAGGTGGAGCGCAAGGCGAAGCAAAGATCGCGAGATCTCAGCCCCTTCTTAGGGAATTTTTGGGTTTAGGGTTTATGTAACGGGTATGGGATGTCGGCCCATGGGTTTACCCATGCCTTGACACCTTTTGTAATATATAAATAGAAATCTAGACGATGTAAGAAAGATAACACTAGGTCTAAGAGAAAAGTGGTGCTAAGTGTTGTATTGTGCTGAGTGCAAGTGATTAGTTGGATCTATGTGGTTGAGTTTTCTTTGTGCATACTGTGTGCATGAGAACTTGCAGAGCTAAGTGCAAGTGACTGTAAAGAGGCTTTGTTCTATAACCTAGCTCGGGGAAGGAGGGTCTGGTGAGGTGCGCGCAGATCTCTTGTCATATGCAAAGTGGGTTCTTGTGGCTCTGTGCTTGTAGAATATTGAAAGAAGACAATAAATAAGAGAAGAGTTGGTGGACATAGCCCCACAATGGGGTGAACCACGTATATCCTGTGTTGTGGTTGATTTGTGCATTATAGTTGTTATGTTATTGATGTGATTTAAGTTTAGTTCAGTGATATATGTTAGATGCATCTGATATAGTAGCTTAGTGCTTATTAATGTGAATGAATGCTATATATGATCTATTTCTATATGCTAAGTTCTTGGATGTATTAGATCTTGTTGAATACTGCGTTGCTCTGTAACTAGGGTTTTGACCTGCGATGTGAATAAGGGTTAAATACTGATGAATGTTAACTGCTAAGTGCTCTGTTAAGTGTTGTAATCATAGATCTGTGTCCCAACTAGGTTCTAGACACTTGAGTCCTACAACCACCCCCGCCTCTACGTCGGGTGAGACTTCATCGACTTTGCAGGTGTTGCCAAAAGGGTCAGTATTTAGGGTTTTGTTGGTGCGTTGAACCCTGGGTTTTCCCCTGTGCCAACAAATGGTTCTATTGTCGGGACTTGAAACTATGATTGCTGGGAACTGAAGAAAATAAATCTTTGTGCATAGATCTGTTTCTTTAGTGTGCAATATTCTACTTCACTACGAAGCTTTGTGCTAAGAAAGGAATAAGATCTGAAGAAAAGAGGTAAGATATTAAAGCTTTGTGCTCTGAGAAAGGTAATATAAGAGAAAATTTTTGTTCCAAAAGAATGGATCTAGGTATGTCCAATAGATTTTGTCATAGTCTGAAAACCAAGGCACATCTAGAATAAAGAAGATTGGATATGAGTAGATCTGATAAGAATAGTGAAAGATATGTTATTCCTATGTATAGAAAGAATGTTTGGACTACCAAATGGATGCAGGATCCTAGAAAGAATTTTTTGCAGGTTAGTTACTGTGATCCCAATGCACAATACAAGAAAGGTTGGGGGTCATTTAAAATAAAAAGAGATTTAAATATTTTCTATAGTTGCAAAATACCAATATATCTTGCTAAGGAATGCCCTGGTAGAGGTCCTAGTTGTCTTTGCTGCAAATCTATGGACCATAAAGTTTTGGATTTCCTCAGAATGATTGCTAAAGTTGAAAAGATGAATATGAGACAAGAAAACCATGAGACAGGCCAAGAAACTAAGGATATGATAGAACCCCAGAAATAATCAGAGACTGTATTATTACAGATGAAAGAAACCCTGAATGATCACAGAGATATCAACTTATTAGAGATCTTAAAAGAGAAGGAGTGCATAGAAACAAGAATAAGAGACTTTGACATAGACCATGTTCTGGATGAAGAAACACAGGTGAATATCATGACAGAAAGAACTTGGGAAATTTTGGGAAAGCCTGCTATGGTTCCTTCATTAGGAAGAATAGGATTATTTAGAGGAAAGTTGATAACCCTATGTGGAAGACTTACCTATAAATCTATGGGTGCTCATGGAACTTCGACATAAGAATAATTTGAGATCGTTAAGTTTGTTGAGAACATGGCCCCATTTGCTATTTTGCTAGGAAAAACCTAGATTGAGAAAGATCAGATACGAAGGAAGCAAGAAGAGGAGGATCTAGAACAGAAAAAACAAGAACAAACAAATTTCATGGCTAGGAGAATAACACACTTACTGGAAGAACAAGAGAACCAGTCGAAGCTACTGAGGACCAGAGATATGGATGTCGAAGTTGAAAGAACATAGGAAGACTGGAAACACCTGTCTGTACAAGAGAGTAGAGAACCTACCCCAAAAAGAGAAGAAGTATTACCCTCGAACCCTATGAAAGACCCTCCACAGTGTGAAATTACTATGAAAGAGGAGATAAGAACAATAATGGAAAGAGGAAACCAGTGACTCAGATTACAGGAAAGAAAGCCAGAAATCTCAGCAAGAAGAAATCAAATTTAGAAAAATTACAGGAAGTTTGAGGGAGGACTTTGCAGAAGGAAGGTTTGCAGAACTAGAACTTCGTCGGGATATTAGAACATCGAATATTGGCACTTCGTCATGGCGAAGCAATATGACCGTTGGAGGCATCCCGACTGTTATCCCAACACTCCAGAACGACTTGAACCATAGTTATGGCCAAAAATATCACCATTAGACCATTGGGACTGTGCCATAATGGATGGAATTGCATTGATTGAGGTGTCCCTGCCCGTTGGAGGAGTCCATTACAAAGTTGTCTATTTATCCCGTCGAGCGTTGCAACGAGAACACTTTTGCCAATTGTGATTATCTGAGCCCACAAATAACTAGTTGCTTTCCTGCAGTGCCTATTGAGAGCTTGCCACCCATTCTGTTACCGTGATTTTTTGTTCAATGACCTGCAATACCTGATCTCTAGCGTGCATGTCAGGTGACTTCAGAGAAGTTGATAAATCCATTGAAGAGATCCTCATAGACCTCATGGCTGAGAAGGTCATGTCTAAGGAGTCCAAGCCTCGTCGACAAGAGGAGTGCAAGTATCCTCGTCAACTGCTCATGGATCTGGACCATCCTGAGTTGCGACAGAGAAATGAACCAAGCATCGTGATGACTTGACAAATGCAAAGCTCATCCCATCTATCATGCCCGATTATATCCCACCTATGGCTAGAGCAGTGAGCCATGTCAATGTCCCAAGGGACTTCGACTACACCTTGATTACTGTGTACCTCCTGAAGGGGATACGTGCAGTAAGACCACAGTTAGGACAAATCATGACGTTGATGATCAATGACTTAAACTTGGGAGATCGCAAGAACCATGGAATGCTTGCCCCACACAAGTATTTGACTAGGATCAAGGGGAAGAAGTTGAATATAATCCCCTAGTCGTGGACTATGGATATCGCGAGGTCCATTATCCTGAACGTGATGAAGATACCAAACTTTGGAAGGCATCAGGAGGTTAACGCGTGTGTTCAAATCTTGTACTCTTGATTTCATGGTGGTTATCTGTGGCTAGACAGACGCATCACCGTAGATCGAGCATTGGTCCATTGAATCACTGGATTAAGCATGCAAGGACCAGACCCATAAGAATTTTATCCAGGGAAGGATGTATATCGCACCTTGGTGAAAAAAATTAAAGATACCTATGGTGATGTGGAAAAGGGGAAGTCAGGCTACAAGGTAGCTTCCATTCAAAATCTCATAGTGCGCCTAGCCTGCCATTTGATCGCTAGTAAGATAGTAAGGAAGAACATACCCACGCAGGTCACAGGATTTGTTGTTGACCTCGCGAGAAAATGCGTGGAAGGGCTACAAATGAACTGGGAAAGATACCTCATCAACTAGTTAGAGAAATATTGTCGTGAAGCTTAGGAACAGGGCTACGAGTTCCACTTCAATTGGTTTTTGATCCTTACTTCTTTCATTGATTGGGAAATGCCAAAAGGTGCGACCTTCCCTGAGATTGAGCCATCAGAACCCTTAGTTGCGAAGTTCACCATGCTCTGATATTCGAGCGACATGGTGAAACAATGATAGTCAAATGCGGTGTTCCACACCTACTACCTGTAGTTGAAGAGGGATATTGAGTCTTTCCCTCGCATGACGTCGAACACCTTGCACAGGTTCAGACCATTTGTGAAGTTCCGCACAGATAAACATTTTATTTATATCACTGCGCGCAGAGACAAACACAAAGAAGAGTTGCAGAGTTACTATAAAATCACAGAGGAGGATATGGAAGAAATCACTAAGGAATGGCATGCAGAGTTCCTTATACCAGTCGACCAGGAAGAACTATCTGACCCCGACCTCATAGGAAGTCCTGTGGTTACTCGTGAAGAGTATGATGAACCTAGCAGTAGAAGAAGGAAGAAAAAGGAAGAGGTACAAGAGCTGAACAATGCATTAGAAGAGACTGCTTCAGATTCACTTGGAGGGGGAGGTGATGACGAAGTAAATAAAGAAAAATACAAAGGAGAATAAGACAAGCAGAAAAAAGGCAAAGTAACACTGCCTAGGGATCCTATTAATGAAGCTAAGACCTCCAAGAAAAGAAAGGTTTCCCCCATGAAACCTACATCGCGGAAGAAGTACAAATATAGCAAACCATATATGCAGACTGTGCTCACGATGGATGACATAGATTTCATCATCGCCTCTATCTCAAATACCTCAAAAGATATCTTACAGTGCAATGAAGCCAAACAAGAGACCATGTATGAAAGAATTGAAGCAAAGATGAAAGGGGTACAACAAGCCTTCTACTCCAGCTGCGCAGTATCTACTGCGCCCTCATCATCATAAGGAACATAGTTGGGATATGAGCCTACCCAGCTATGCTGAATAACAGATGCGATCGAAGCTCGCCTTCACCATGTTTAGGAAGAAAAAGAACAGGCCACATAGGCCTTAAAGAAAGAAAAATAGGAATCCATAGAGCAAATTCGGGTTGCGCAATAGGAAAAAGATGACATCCAAGCCAATTTTACAGAGGATAGAGCGCAGATCCATAAGGAGAAGGAACAACTGCTCCCAGAGCAGATTGGAGTTAAAAAAGCAGTCACTAGAGCACTTCACTCTGTGACAGGCTTAGAATAGATGGAAGAAGACCCAGTGGAAAGCCAAGTAGGGAAGCTTGCTGAATCCATTCAACAGCTCCAACAGAGGGTAATAGAACTGGAGTTACAAGCAGTGCCAAGAACTCTGTAGGAAGTGCGAGACCAGAGAAAAGAAATTTCCCAAAGCGCAGTCCAAAGAATCAAGGCATTGGCCTTAGAATGTAAACAACTCAATAGTCGAAGTGCATATACTTATGAGCGCCTTGTAGAGGACCTTGAAATAAGGACACTGGAGTCACAACTTCAGGAGGCCATGCAACAAGAAACAACAGTGCAAGCGCAATTGAAGACACTAGAAACAATCGAGAGGATGAAACGATCCCAGGAATAGCGCACAGTCCAACAACAAGTCCATGCCATACAAAGTAAGGTCATGGAAGTGACTCAGCGACTCCAGCCAGTGCAGGATGCAACTTGCATACTTTTTGAGGAGATTGAAGGATGAGGTGCAGAATTGGAACAAGTGGTCACCACAGTGTAACAATGCTTGGAAGGACCTATGACGGAGAAGGTTATTCAAGAGTTCACTGAGCAAGAGGCTCTGGCGAAGCAATAGGTCGAGGCAACTTGATCCAAGCTTGAGGCATTTGAGGCAGAGTTACCTAGATCAGAGTGACTCATGGCAAGTCACATGTGATTGTTGGGGGCATGTTGGCCCTTGACCAAGTTTTGGAGAACCTTGGTCACATTTGACCAGTTTTGGGACTTCAACAGGCTGGTCGAAGGTAGAGCGCAAGGTGAAGTAGAGATCGCGGGATATCGACCCCTTCTTAGGGAATTTTTTGGTCTAGGGTTTATTTAATGGGTATGGGATGTCAGCCCATGGGTTTACCAATGCCTTGGCCCCTTTTGTAATGTATAAATAGAAATCTAGACTATGTAAGAAAGATAACACTAGGTCTAAGAGAGAAGTGGTGCTAAGTGCTATATTGTGCTGAGTGCAAGTGATTAGTTGGATCTATGTGGTTGAGTTATCTTTGTGCATACTGTGTGTGTGAGAACTTGCAAAGCTAAGTGCAAATGACTATAAAGAGGCTTTGTGTTGTAACCTAGCTCAGGGAAGGAGGGTCTCGCGAGGTGCACACAGATCTCCTATCCTATGTGGAGTGGGTTCTTGTGGCTCTGTGCTTGTAGAATATTGAAAGAAGACAATAAAGAAGAGAAGAGTTGGTGGACGTAGCCCCACATTGGGGTGAACCACGTATATCCTGTGTTGTGGTTTCTTTTTGCATTATAGTTGTTATGTTATTGATGTGATTTACGCGTAGTGTTGTGATATATGTTAGATGCATCTGATATAGTATCTTAGTGCTTACTAATGTGAATGAATGCTAGATCTGATCTATTTCTATATGCTAAGTGCTTGGATTGATTGGATATTGTTGAATATTGCGCTGCTCTGTAACTAGGTTTTTGACTTGCGATGTGAATAAGGGTTAAATACTGATGAATGTTAACTACTAAGTGCTCTGTTAAGTGTTATAATCACAGATTTGTGTCCCAGCTAGGTTTTAGACACTTGAGTCTTGCAACCACCCCTGCTTCTACCTTGGGTGAGACTTCATCTGCTTCGCAGGTGTTGCCGAAAGGGCCGGTAGTTAGGGTTTTTTTGGTGCACTGTTGAAGCGTTGAACCCTGGGTCTACCCCTGTGCCAATAGAAGGTGAAGTAAAGAAGGCCGGAATTCAAGGGAGGATAAATTCTTTTGATGATGCTTTCTAAGGTATGTTATTTACAGGTCATCTCACCATTTTCACAATAATTTTTTTTATAGAATGATTCAGACCATGAAATTGGGAGGCCGTTGATGAAACATATACAAGTCACTGTGATAAAAATTTCAGCTTGTGGGTCTTTGTATTTTTGGAGTTACGCTCCGTGGAAAATAGGGTTTGTGGCTAGTCCTGAATCTAGTCTAAAACAAGTGTTTCGGGTAAAAATGTCATAACTTATTCATAACAGATCCAAATTTAGTAAGACCAAATGTATTGGTTAGATTATAGTCTATAGTATGTTGTGTACCATTTTCACATCCATACAACAAATATACCATGTGGGTCA
>SNQJ01S0052405.1:6124-35035 GCA_010110895.2 Picea sitchensis
AAAACAGCTCTGGAATCGAGCTATAGAACTCGTAAAGGTCCAGTGGACCTGGTACGTTCCTGAGGACGCGACATGGGAGCATGAAGAGGTTATGCGGGCAGAGTACCCGCATCTTTTTGAAAATTTTGAAAGGCTTGCAGATGCTATGTGAAGTTGCACTGAGGACAGTGAAAAAATAAGGGGATGGGGATTGTAGTGTCCCCAAGGCCGAGCCCCATTGTAAACCATGTTTTGAAAGGAATTGTAATTATGTTTTATAGGCTGGTGATCCAAGCTCTTATAAGTTGGAGGCTTATGTGTTTGTTAGGCCAGGGAGCCTAAGTGTTGAAGGACAGGAGCCTGTTGTTGTATATGTAATAATGCAAAACAATTAATAAATATAAACACCTCCATGTGCAGACCGACCACGATGAATGAGTGAAGGGGGACTAAGCATCCACGGAGTGAGCAATGAATTAGGGGCTGAAGGTGGAAAAAGGGGCTAAGTGTTGAGCCTAGGGGGCTTAAGACTTGGGAATAATATTTTAATATTACTCCAAAGAGATATGTGCATTATATGTTTTAACCTAAGTCCTTTTGGAAGGACATGTGATTTCCCAAATGGTGGGAGGAACGCACGCTGAAGGAGTGCATGCAGTCGCATGGGTGACAAGTGTCAACCCTGGCGCATGCAATAAAAGGCTGAGATGAGCCGTGTTGGGGGTTCCTCCTCCATTCGACTCACGAACTGCCAGAAGGGAATGGGTCTAACTCTTGCAGAAAAACCCTCGTACATCCTCTGAACCAAAAGGCGTGTATCTGTGTTTGTTCTGGGATAGTCGGTACATCCTCGGTCTGAATCGTCCGAACATGCGTTGACCCTTGCGTGGATTGTCTGTTACGCATTCCCGACAACCAGAGCATGAGTCTATCCTGGGTGGGGCGGATGGGAAACGGGGAAGACCTGCCATTCTGCCAGGAAGAGAGTCTGTGTAATTCCCTGCAGAAATTGCTTCTCAAACAATTCCGAAAATAAACACCGTAAGACCTGGTTGCTATTGTTGAGCTTGTTCTGAGAGGTCTGAGTCTGTATTCCCGGTTGACTGTGGTGGTCATGCTGAGATGGATTGCGCGTGAATTGTTGTCCAGTGCAGGTGGTAATTGAGCCTGTGTGTAACCTCTCTCTAGGTGAGGGAGGTGGATGTTGTAGGAAGAGGTTTCTTCCAGAGAGTGTCCAGCACCAGCTTCAGACTCTGAGACTTCCTGATCCGGCATGTTGCCGAGACCCAGAGAGGGAGGTTAGCACCGATGGACTGTGCTTGTGAAGGTGTATACTCCCGGGTGAAACATGCATGTGGGGAATGAGAGTTTGGTAGTAGTGGGCGTAAGATGGCATCCTGGGAAGAATCCTTCCAGATTCTAAGTGTTGTTTTCCCTGTAACCTCAGGCTAGCTAGGATTCCTTGCCCTGGGGTGGTGCTTATTCCCAACTCGGGGGTGATCCACTGCTGAGCTGATGAGCAGTGTGGTCTAAGGCTGGATGGTTCGTGGAAGGCTTGCACTTGGTTGGTGGATCCCACCATTGTTACAAGATAAGCATCTAACTATGTTTTATCACATTTTATCAATATGTTTTGTATCTCTGTGTATTATAATGATCATGCATTCTGTTGTGCATTTGGATTAATATATTTGCCATGGATTATTTATGTTAAAATGACGTATGCTTACTCTGAGCTTAAATGTATTTCATTGCTTAAATGCACTTGATTAACTATGAATGAGAATGTGTTATTCCGCGTAGTAACACCTACACGGTAGCCAAGGTGCACTATAGTTATTCTGGGTTATCTACCAAGTAGTCTTATAGTAACCCTGGGTAGTTGAGTAAAAGGGGTTTTACAGCATGTGTCCACAAAATCCTGGAATTGTTTACCAATTCAAACTGTTTCATAACCCGATTGTTGTGTACTCGCGCAGGACTCATTTTAAATCACACAATTCTCAATGATCGTTATATTATACCTATTTGCTTTTTCTGAATTTAGGCACAGGTATTCTCTCAAAGGAACATAATACACTAACATATTGTAGGTGGAAAATTTGAAACCCGAGGGCGCTAGTTACAGAATTTTGTTTTGATTGTGCCAAAGAGGAGCGGACAGGTAGTCTGAATTGGAACAGGGGAGTACTTCGTAGCTGGATTCGACCCGAATGGCACACTGCTCTGATTTTTATCCACAGGAACAAGGCATTATACCTGATGAGGTTGGGATGAATTTATATATATTCTTAAAAAACCTTTACCCCCAGCTTTTTGAATAAATTCTAGTGGGCAATTTTCTGATGACATTCTATCCCAACTTGAAAATGAGTTTTTGGCATCTCTCAATGCTGAAGATGTAGGTGGAAATGCGGTTGACCATGTTAGGCCTTTACCCTGGTATCTAGCAAAGCTTGCTTGGCACTTGAATTTCTCTCGCATGCAACTAAGGAAAAACCAAATGCTTGAAAGGATTCATGAATTCTTAAAGCAAGAAAACGAGATTGGGAACATAACTCGACAGGAGGGTGTGAGCATGGTGCCACCCCTTTTCTTGGATATACAGTCACACCACTATATTCTTGATATATGTGCAGCAACTAGGTCAAAAACATTTTAACTTCTAGAGATGATTCACAAATCAGCTAAGCTTGCGTTTCTACCCAAGGGAATGGTCATAGCAAATGATGTTGATGTTTAATGGTGCAATCTTCTCATTCATTAGATGAAGAGGATGCGCAGTGCTAATTTGTTGGTAACCAATCATGAAGCACAAAATTTTCCAAGTTGTTGTTGCAAAAATAATGGCATGTTGACACAAACAACAAATGAGACAGAGGATAAACGTAGTGGAAGACTTGAGATGAATGAAGACACCCATGCAGAAAGTATAACAGAGTTTCTTTTTTATAGCATATTATGTGATGTACCTTGCAGTGGGGATGGAACAATTCCTAAGGCACCTGATATCTAGAAAAAATGGAATGTTGGACTTGGCAATAAGGTACATCGCCTTCAAGTTAAAATTGCCATGAGAGGTGTTGCATCGCTTAAAGTTGGAGGGAAACTAGTTTACTCTACTTGCTCAATGAATCCAGTTGAAGATGAATCTATTGTTGGCGAGGTTCTTAGGCAAAGTGGGGGATCAATAGAGCTTCTAGATGTGTTTGTTGAGTTTCCTGAGTTGAAACGTCGCCCCGGCCTCAAGAGTTGGAAGGTACGTGATAAAGGCAAGTGGCTTACATATCACAAACAGGTTGATAAACACCGGAAGACTACAATAGTGACTAGTATGTTTCCTTGTGGTAAATCCTGGAAGGATAACTGTATGTCTGATGCTACACAAGATTGCAAGAAAATAGAGATTGAAATGGAACCAAAAGTAACTAATGGTTCAGATAAAAACATGGAAGAAAAATTTGTCAACAATGATATGCCTTGTGAAGGTTCAAAGGCTCATGGATACACAGGGAAACATAGCAACGATGGAAACACTATTTCATAATTGGCAGAAGTACCATTAGATGTAAAGAATCATTAAAAGAAGAACCAGAAAAGCTACAGGAAATTCTCTGTTATTTTTACCTGTTTTAGTCTTTTTCTTCAAGAGGGGTTGCAGAACAACTGGAGATGAATTTGTTGAAACCAAAAGATATTTTTGTTGGGAACATGCCCCTTCACAAAAACCTCTCTCGGTTTTTACACAACAATCACATTTTAAGATATTTGAATTGATCTTTGAGGCCTAATTTTTTGATAAAGCTACAGGAAATACTTTGTTTTTTACCTATTATAGTCTTTATCTTCAAAATATGTTACAGAACAGCTGGAGAGGAATTTGATGAAACAAAAAGAATTTTTTTTTGGAACATGCCCCTTCACAAAAAACTCTCTCAGGTTTTACACAGCTATCACCATTTAAGATATACGAAGAGATCTTTGAGGGATAATTTCCTGATAAAGCTACAGGAAATACTCTGTTATTTTTACCTGTTTTAGTCTTCTTCTTCAAGAAAGGTTGTAGAACAATTGGAGATGAATTTGATGAAACCAAAAGAGGATTTTGTTGGGAACATGCTCCTTCACAAAAACCTCTCTCGGTTTTTACACAACTATCACCATTTAAGAGATAAAAAGAGATTGTTGGACCCTATTTTTCAGGAATTTACCGGATTTGTTTTCCTGAAAAATCTCATGGACAGTAGTTGACAAGCCACCTCATCAATTCGAATTGGAGATCAGATTGGATCTTCTCCTTGATTATTTGAAACAAGAAACTAAATATAGATGAGGAGGTTTTCAGATCCATTTTTTTGGATCTTGATAACTATGTATTGTTTCTATATAAACTCTGCAGAATGAGAAGTAAGGTGGGGGGAGGGGGGAATTGGAGATCCAAGGGACCTTTTTGTGAAGCTCACTGTAAAAGGAATTTATGTAATAGAAAAGGCATATGGATGGTTAGACCCTCTTTTTCTACTTTGTTATTTCTTTCTTCATGCTTGAATTCATTATTCAGATTGCAATGCTTTTTTATTCTTGACTGTTAATTTATACAGTGAAAATTTTACTGTACAGATAATTTTTCAAGTTTTGATATCAAGTTGATAGTCTTGTTTCTTTATGATATTATGAGACAAGAATTCTTGTGAAGTTGACAAATTGAAGGCTTCACCTTCCTTTTTCTTAATTGGTTTAATCCATCTTTTTGTCTACCTTTTATTTAGTCAATGGGATATACTTTGTTCTGATCTTGATTTTCATGTTATGTTGTTACTTGGAAACCAGTTTCCAACCACCTTACTCAAAAAAAAAAACAAATCATAAAACCCTCAAAACACTTTTGCAATAAATCAATGATGCCCTAGCTTGCCCTTAGTAGTAGAGTGCAACTTTAGGGAATAACATTTTTGGTGCCATTGTCGGGGACGGAGACACGAAGTATTTACCCCTGGGAGAACGACAACAATCAGATCCGCTTCTTGATGGTGAATAGGAAGGAGACAGATACATGACTGCAGATCTTTCACCATGGCGACTCTACGGTCTAAAGATTAATAGGTGAATCCACTGGATCCAAGCATGGAAGCCATTTTGGCTCAAAGGTTTTATTTTTATGATTTTTTAGATGTCATTGGTTTTCCAAACCCAATTCCTAGCAGAGATGAATGGGAAGGTACCCTTCCTACATTTAAAGGCGGAGATTGGAAGGTTTCGGCTGAGCATCTGCTAGATTTTCATGAGTTTATTCATGAACGTCAGATTGTACATGAGGATGTCAAGATCAAGCTTTTCAGATACTCATTGAAGGGATCAGCCCTTGACTGGTGCAAATCTTTTCCAGATTCAAGTATTAACTCATTGGCAAGTTTTCATAATGCTTTCAATATATTTTGTAAAGAATATTTTTCAGCTAAAAGTCTTTTTGAAAATTGTTGTGATGAATTTGATAAGCATATTCAGCAGAAAGCAAATGTTTCTTTTGATTGCAAGAATGAAAATCATGTTGTTGAGGAATTTTTTCCAAATCTAATTGATAATAGGAAAGATGACTGGATAGTTGTGAATGCATTAGATTTTGTTTCTAATGCACCTGTTGTCTTAGATCTGAATGAAAAAATAGTTGAAGAAGAGGTCTTTCCTCAACTCCTCAAGTGGATTCCTATGATATGTTGTTACATGTGATTAAGGAGGAAAATCAAGAGGCTGCTCATCAAGAACAGATATATGAGGTAGCATATGGCAATGTTAGATTTGATCAACAGGTTTATGAGAACATTATGCCCATTTTTCATGTACAGTCAGAACCAGTATATGGAAGTATCAAGCAACAAGCAGAGGTAACCATTTTCAGTTATCAATCTACTTCTTTCTATGATCCGATAGCCATTTATGTGGATTTATGTTTCTCAGAAGATTCCAGCCTTGCTATTTTTGGAATTAAATCAGAGGAGGGTTGTAGGTATGTGTTACAGATTAAAATTTTGTTACACATAAAGAATTCTTCTCTGATTTCTATCTGCATTGAAAGAGATTTGGTAAATGATTTGATGTTATTATGGCTTCATTGGAAGCAAGATGTCACATGATGAGCCAGTTTTTATTGGTTAGAAGTAGGAATAGATAGAAGAATAAGCTCGTTATCAAGTATGAGATTCTTTTAGTCTGTTGGTTTGCAGCAGAAAATTTGGTTTTAGTTTTGAAATAAAGACTCCATGCCCAATGCATATAAGGCACTATTGGCAGGGGAAGTTTGGTTTCAAATGAGGAGCAGAGTTGCAGAAGTTTGGGCCAGATTTGAATGACATTGGTTGACTCCATAACCCAATGGACTAGGCACAACACAGAAGAATGTGAAGGTTTGCAGAGACAAAGTTTGCAGGTTACGTTGCATGGATGCATAGAGGAAAAGGCACAGTGGTATGCTTGTTCTTGATGCCTCACAGGGAGAGCATCATCCCCTAGAAGGAGTCAATGTTGGTCTCTAATTTTGTCTTGGTTTAGTGAGAAAACCTTATTCTAAACCCTTCTTACCTACACTTCATTTTTTGTTTCTAGTTGATTTCGTTCTTTGTTTTTAGTGTCTTATGGTTTGCATTTTAGTGTTTGAATAGTTTATTCAAGTTTGAAATTGAAAGACATGGTTTTTAAACGAGGTGTCACCTTATATGCCTGTTTGAACTTCATAAATTCAATTTTTTCTAAGTCATTAATAACGCTACGGGAATAAGGCTATTCCCGTAGTGCCAAAATAATCATGCCTTGATACGCGCCTACCATCCAAATTTCGTTATGATGACATGAATCATGGACTGAGAGTTCACATACGTCCACAAAATCCTGGAATCATTTACTGATTCAAACTGTTTCATAACCCGATTGTTGTGTACCCGCACATGACTCATTTTAAATCACCCAATTCTCAATGATCGTTATATTATACCTGTTTGATTTTGCTGAATTTAGGCACAGGTATTCTCTCAAAGGAAGGGAATACACTAACAAATTGCAGGTGGAAAATTTGAAACCCGAGGGCGCTAGTTACAGAATTTTGTTTTGATGGTGCCAAAGAGGAGCAGACAAGTAGTCTGAATTGGAACAGGGGAGTACTTCATAGATGGATTCAACCCGAATGGCACACTGCTCCGATCGTTATCCACAGGAACAAGGCATTATACCTGATGAGGTTGGGATGAATTTATATATATTCTTAAAAAACCTTTACCCGCAGCTTTTCGAATAAATTCTAGTGGGCAATTTTTTGATGACATTCTATCCCAACTTGAAAATGAGTTTTTGGCATCTCTCAATGCTGAAGATGTAGGTGGAAATGCGGTTGAACATATTAGGGCTTTACCCTAGTATCCAGCAAAGCTTGCTTGGCACTTGAATTTATCTCGCATGCAACTAAGGAAAAACCAAATGCTTGAAAGGATTCATGAATTCTTAAAGCAAGAAAATGAGATTGGGAACATAACTCGACAGGAGGTTGTGAGCATGGTGCCACCCCTTTATTGGATGTACAGTCACACCACTATATTCTTGATATATGTGCAACAACTAGGTCAAAATCATTTCAACTTCTAGAGATGATTCACAAATCAACTAAGCTTGCGTTTCTACCCAAGGGAATGGTCATAGCAAATGATGTTGATGTTTAATGGTGCAATCTTCTCATTCATCAGACGAAGAGGATGTGTAGTGCTAATTTGCTGGTAACCAATCATGAAGCACAAAATTTTCCAAGTTTTCATTGCAAAAATAATGGCATGCTAACACAAACAAAAAATGAGACAGAGGATAAAGGTAGTGGAAGACTTGAGATGAATGAAGACACCCATGCAAAAAGTATAACATAGTTGTTTTTTGATCGCATATTATGTGATGTACCTTGCAGTGGGGATGGAACAATTCCTAAGGTACCTGATATCTAGAAAAAATGGAATGTTGGACTTGGCAATAAGGTACATCGCCTTTAAGTTAAAATTGCCATGAGAGGTGTTGCATCGCTTAAAGTTGGAGGGAAACTAGTTTACTCTACTTGCTCAATGAATCCAGTTAAAGATGAAGTTATTGTTGGCGAGGTGCTTAGGAAAAGTGGGGGATCAATAGAGCTTCTAGATGTGTCTTTTGAGTTTCCTGAGTTGAAATGCCACCCCAGCCTCAAGAGTTGGAAGGTACGTGATAAAGGCAAGTGGCTTACATCTCACAAACAGGTTGATAAACACCGAAAGACTACAATAGTGCCTAGTATGTTCCCTTGTGGTAAATCCTGGAAGGATAACAGTATGTCTGATGCTACACAAGATTGCAAGAAAATGGAGATTGAAATGGAACCAAAAGTAACTAATGGTTCAGATAAAAACATGGAAGAAAAATTTGTCAACAATGATATGCCTTGTGAAGGTTCAAAGGCTCATGGCTACACAGGGAAACATAGCAATGATGGAAACACTATTTCAGAAGTGGTAGAAGTACCATTAGATGTAAAGAATCATTAAAAGAAGAACCAGAAAAGCTACAAGAAATTCTCTGTTATTTTTACCTGTTTTAGTCTTTTTCTTCAAGAGGGGCTGCAGAACAGATGGAGATGAATTTGTTGAAACCAAAAGAGGTTTTTGTTGGGAACATTCCCCTTAACAAAAAATTCTCTCAGTTTTTACACAGCAATCACATTTTAAGATATTTGAATTGATCTTTGAGGCCTAATTTTCTGATAAAGCTACAGGAAATACTCTGTTTTTTACATGTTATAGTCTTTATCTTCAAAATATGTTACAGAACAGCTAGAGAGGAATTTGATGAAACAAAAAGAGGTTTTTGTTGGGAACATTCCCCTTCACAAAAACCTCTCTCATTTTTTACATATATATCACCATTTAAGATATAAAAAGAGATATTTGAGGGCAAATTTTCTGATAAAGCTACAGGAAATACTCTGTTATTTTTACCTATTTTAGCCTTCTTCTTCAAGAGAGGTTTCAGAACATCTGGAGATGAATTTGATGAAACAAAAAGAGGTTTTTGTTGGGAACATTCTTCTTCACAAAAACCTCTCTCAGTTTTTACACAGCTATCACCATTTAAGAGATACGAAGCGATTGTTGGACCCTAATTTTCAGGAATTTACCAGATTTGTTTTCTTGAAAAATCTCATGGACAGTAGTTGACAAGCCACCTCATCAATTCGAATTGGAGATCAGATTGGATCTTCTCCTTGATTATTTGAAACAATAAACTAAATATAGATAAGGAGGTTTTCAGATCCATTTTTTTGGATCTTGATAACTATGTATTGTTTCTATATAAACTCTGCTAACTATGTATTGTTTCTATATAAACTCGGTAGAATGAGAAGTAAAGGTGGGGTGGAAAATTTGGAGATCCAGGGGACCTTTTTTTGAAGCTTATTGTATAAGGAATTTATGTTCAATTTGAAACTTAATAGAAAAGGCATATGGATTGTTAGACACTCTTTTCTACTCTTTTATTTATTTCTTCATGCTTGAATTCATTATTCAGATTGCAATGCTTTTGATTCTTGAATCTAATCGAAGTGCTGAAAATTTTATTGTAGAGATAATTTTCAAGTTTTGATATCAAGATGATAGTCTTGTTTCTTTATGACATTATGAGACAAGAATTCTTGTGAAGTTGGAAAATTGAAGGCTTCTGTCTCTCATTTTCTTAATTCGTTTAATCCATCTTTGTGTCTACCTTTTATTCAATCAATGAGATATACTATGTTCTGATCTTGATTCTCATGTTATGTTGTTACCGGAAACCAGCTTCAAACCACCTTACTAAAAAAAAACAAATCATAAAACCCTCAAAAAAATTTTGCAATAAATCAATGATGCCCCAGCTTGCCCTTTGAAGGCCGAAAGGCAACTTTTTAGGGACTAACAATTCAAGCAAGACATCATCCATATTAGACTTAAATATCAGCTATTCAATGTATAATGGAACATCTCGGATAATGACTCAGAGGTCCCTCTAGTTAATCCTATAAGGGTTCTCATGAAAGTTCATTGAGGTTTTACAAGGGTGGTCCACCACATGAGGTTTTAATCAATAACTCCCAAGAGAAACTTGTAAAGATAAAACTGGATGAGAAATTGTTTGAATCAACTAGTTAGTATTAGACATAATGGTGTTACCACTTTCAATGGATATTTCAATTAAAAATCACTTCTTCAAAATAATGATGAGGTAATAAGATAGGAAAATCCCATTATCATATATAGAGCTAAATGTGGAAATATCTTCTTAAAGGATAGCAAGGATGATTCATTTAGAGGTGAGTGTAGAAACGTAGGAGGAAGATGCATGAGAGAAGAACAATTCAACACAAGACTTTAAATGATCCTTGATAGAAAGAAAATGAAAAGATTAGCCCATACCTCCACTTACCTAAAGTGAAAACAATGTTAAGAACATGAGAAATATCATATCACTTTGGCATCAATATCAAATAAGTAATGGAGCAGGATGGTACCGGAAAAAAATTATGTAGTGTCTCCGAATTGCACTCAAGAAGTACTCAAAACAAAATTATGCAGCACTGAACAAAAAAAAAAACTAAAATAAGTGGGCCACATGCAAAACAAAGTGACAGGATGAATGCTTTCTATACGAGGAGATGTATAAAGGGCTTCACATGTGGTTCATGGTAGGGACGCGGTACACCTGATACTGGGATGTAAAGGAGATTAACCACATGTTTAATACAAAATTAGTCTAATTCCTTAATAAAACAAAAATGTTGAGTTTATATGTCCTATTGCTTGAAGCATTTAAACCGAAACAAAACTTCAAATTAGGATATGGGACTACCAAGACCTCATTACCGCCATCTTATCACCTTAGTAAATTTAATTTTAACATAGATTTATTTTGCCCAAGATCGAATAGCATGTGACCTTCCTTTAGGGTAACCGATGAGCATACGCCTCCTTACGCATCGATGAATGAAGATTTTTGCCCCGTGACGATGAATGTAGACCTTTCTCCCACGCACTGTGATGAATGCATATTTTTGCCCAATACCAGATGAACGCAATTTTTTTTCAGTACCGAATGAACGCAGATTTTCACCCAGTACTGGATGAGCACAAGTCGTAGTACCGGAACAACACAGAGACAATATTTGCAGCACTTAACAGAACAGATAAGCTATCCAAGCACTGTGATCAACACAAAATTTCATTTCTCGGGTAATTTAATTAGAATTGGATAAGGTACATGGTGGTGTATTCTACAAACTAGAATTTGTAGGTTTCTCCTTGTGGCTAGCATACTCTTAGTATCAAGTTGTAGAAGATGCTAGAAATCATTGTTGCTGTAGGAAGAAACATATGAATTTGTTCCATTGAAGTATCATGCTAGAAAAACACCGCTTATTAAGCACTTCCATTTTATTAGAAATTAAACCTAACTACTATTGTCTCAACAACCACTATCCTATGCTTGAGGTTTTGTATGGCCTCATGCAAACAATGTGAGACGCTAAAAAGTTGCTCAGAGGGTTGCAAACATCTACTAAAAAAAAAACAATAGAACTAATTAAAACTAGATTTGTATTCATGCTAAAACATAAAATTTAGGTAAAATGTCAAAAGTTGAATTATTAGCTATGAATAAAATAGTTTGAAATTAACATCTGGCTTCAACTACTGCTATTAAAAATATCACTTAACTGATCATCCTTGTGAAATAGTGGTCTTAAAATAAATAGGTAATGATAAATCATGAATGCATCATTTTAACAACTTAAAGAAAAAGTAGAAGAAATTTGAAGATATAGGTCATGAAGCACCCCATTAAGTGTTATCTTATGTTAACAAGGATGCCTTCTCTTCTTTTGAAAACCTTCCAATATTATGTGTGCATTCTGAGGGATGAAGGGATTCCTCTCATAAGATTCCAAACAAAATTATCATAACTTTTAGAAAGAAATACACTATAGGAACAAAAGATCTTAAACCGATTGCTTTATTACCTTTTGACATTCCCATTTATGAAAAAAATATGAAAGATATGTTTCATTGTAATTATGTGCAACATTTATTTATTTATTTACCCATCCTACTCTAATTGAAGAAAAGAAAATTGCCTTCAAGTATAAGAATACTTCTAGTGAAGCCATATGCATAACATCAAGTTAGAAGAGCATCCATACTCTGGTTTAAAATATAACTTTTAATGCATACGGGAGTATGAAGGACCAACTTTGATGATGAGATCAAATAAAAATGAAAATTAAAAGAGTAGTGTGACCTAACAACTAATTGGAACCATATTTCAATAGGATCGTGATATTGTTGTTTCCTCCTTGTTTGGTCATACAACATGTGCTCCTTTTCCAAGCTACGCAGATTATATTCTTCAAAATGATTGGTCTTTGGAGTACACATAGGGGATGTTGAGAGGAATGCTAAGAAATCCTCAATCTTGTGGTTCCAATGGTTTCTCTCTATTGAATTCTATCCATGATTCTTTAGTCTCCTTAACAAATTGACAATAGGAATCCGACGGGACTTCTAAATCTTCTTGTGGAGAGACAACTAAATTATTGACTGTTGTCAATATATGCTCTTCCTAAGAGGCTGATATCCCATTTTCTGCTAGAATGTGAGAAAGTTCTTGGAGGAACATTCTTCAACTCTTGATCATCCTTCAATTACTTGAAGCACTGATGATCCCCCTCGGCCCTCGAACACAAATTAGTACCTCGAGGTCTTTAACACCTCAAAATGATTTATCATCAGACGAATTTTAAAAACTAAGAAATTAAAACTATTTGCAAAATAAAACACACCAAACTTGAACTCTTTATAAGCATCGGGACCCTGTTGTCACCGTGTTATCGGTTCGCATTGCTAGCCCATCATAAAAAACACAATTTTGCATAAAAAGAAGGAAAACACACTTGCATTAAAAGAAGAGAGGACAACCTAAATTTAGAGAAACCCCACCAAAGTGGATGTGTGGGCTCTCCCAAGACGCCTTAATCATTCTCTCTCTCGCCCCTTAGGTCATCCACAAACATCCAAAACCATTAAATAAATCCACTAAATATCACCTATTACCATTTACAACTCCATGACAACGACACCAAAATGTTGGTGCAATTATATGCACAAATATATTACCAAACATAATTTATCAACCAAGATTCGTAATCAAAAAAGTTGATGCACTATATGTGCCAATAAAAGATAGGTTCATATGTCCATTTAGTATATCTTAGATAAGAAAACCATTTAGGAACCAACACACTCTTAAAAATAAATAATCTTCACAAAATTCAAAAGTTGGAAAGCAAAGCTCATAAAAAATATGACTCAAACTTCGCTTTAGGTGACCAGTCTGTTCATAGGCTCATGAAGTAGAAATATGAACTATGACTCTATTCCTACAGCATCTAGACTAATAATAGCTAACACTTTGCATATGCTCAGAGGAAAACATCAATCAATGCTAGAGGGAATCACATGTGAAGGAAGACACTCCACTTTAGGCACATGTAGGTGAGAGATGGAGGTCTTGATTGTGCATGTGTTTGCACAATCAAGACCTCCATCTTTCACCCTATATGCACCTATAATGGAGTGCTTTATAGGTGCATGTAGGGTGAGAGGTGGAGGTCTTGATTATCCCTAGTTTTGCAAGATAGAAACAACACTACAATATTAAATCTATCAAATGATTGTCTACACACACATACAAGGCTAGCAAATATTTACTTAAGAATCTATGTTGCACTCATAAATCCAAATTACACTCCAAAAATGCTCACTCACTCACTCACAATTACCACACATCTTTATTACATTTTGTCAAATATCTTAATTAAATAAACAGAATGTTTTAGATGTTATGATCAAAACACAAAATGATTTTATCCATACACAAACTAGAATTATATATACAAGAAATACAAAGAAGCTTACCTTGGTTAGGTCGGTGGGCCCTTGTTGTACCAACAAGGTTTCTTTAAAAGAAACTTACAAAATGAAAGGTATGATAACACACATCAATTCCATGAACTGCAATTTATATCATTACTTGAGAAAACAGAGGTACAATCCACGCCTTCAAAGAATCAACCTACATCATAACAATTCTCTTTTAAGAACTAATATTACATCATAATAATAATTCCTCCTCTAATTAGATCTATCAGGTCTTATTTATACATAAAATTCATGGAGGAATGCATGAAACCGAATCCCCAAACTAAGAAAACAATTTTCACAATTTTAGGATAAATCCCACAAATCAGTGTTTTTTTTATCAATTTCGCGATTCGAACTGGGGATCCACCCATATATTCAAAACCAATTCTAATTTTGAAAACCTTCCACTTATTACTCAATTTTCCATATTCTACACAAAACCCATATCTTTGAATTCCTAGATATGATACCATATGCATGAAAATCAAGGCGCAATATGGCATTTTAGAAATATTTGATGATTTTTGGTTGAATCGTTCCCCTTGAGCTGGAGATCCACATGTGCGATATCATTGAATTATTCCAAATGTGTCTGCATGTAGATTTCGTTTTGGAAAAAACCCATGTGTCCGATTTTCTTCTAGAAACATTGAAAAATTATGAATTATGTCTAGTACCGAAATAACACAGTTGGCACCCTGGATTAGAACGCTTAGTAAATCAAATCATGTAAAGTGTGGGTTTAGTACCGCATGACACGCTCATGACTATGGGTACCTCGACTATCACAATGGTAGTACCGCATGGATCTAGTACCGTTTATACCAACTGCACCCATGAAGCCGGGTACCGAAGATGCTGAGAGTCGTTCGCATGAAGTTGGCACCGAAGAAGTGGGAGAGTCGGTACTAGATGGAAGTACGTGAGCTACACCGGATGGAGCCGATATAGGAATATGTGCAAAATATAATCGACGAGCCGGCAACTAAGAGGTGGGAGAGTCGGCATTCCATATAGTTGGTACCAGAAGAGGTGCAGAGATGGCACCGGATAGAGTTGGTACTGGAAGAGGTGGAGAGCTAGTATCGGATGAAGTGCATAGCTTGTACCATATGAAGCTAGTACCAGAAGAGGAGGAGAGCAGGTACCAGATGAAGCAATACAGTTTGTACCTAAGAGGTGCGTAGGATGGTAACGGACAAACGCAAAGGTAGTAATTAGATCACCGCAGAGTAATCGGATTAGGAGGATTATTGGTACCAGATCAATTGGTTGTTGCAGCACTGGACCGAAGTACTGTATGAGGTGATGCCCTATCATGAAGCTGCTAAATAATAGTCAAAGTAATTAGGAGCATAAATAATCAATTTTAATCAAGCAAAAATCAAACAAATCATGATTTAACATAAGCTACTCCTCTATGCACATGGACAAGGTCACTAAGTGGATTTGTGGAGGAAATACCAACATATGCACATGTGAGGAGGTAAAATTGACTCAGAGCAGAGGATAAATATAGGGCAACAAAGGTGTCAAAATGGACCAAATCATTTCAGAGGGAAATGGTTCTGATGTATCATTCCCTAGGAAGACCTATTCTCCAAAGCCAGTAATCGCGGATTAGGTGGCCGGAAGAATGGCCTAGTTAGATTAGAAATGGTCCGTGTTCAACAATCAAGGATAGTCATTCCCTAGGGCTCCAATCATTCTATCCAGGATGCACTATGATTAGTAATGGAAGAATGGCCCTGTTAGGTTGAATGAGGGTCCAAAGTTGGGCAATCGGGACATAGATTCCAAAGACTCAGCTCTCCAAGTTGCATTCAAGGAATAGTGCCAAGAATGGCTCCAGCTTAAGTTGGATGGTCCAGCAATCAGTACCATTACATAGGGAAGACCTATCTCCGTGTTTCTAATCATCAGACGGGAAGAATGGCCCATTTAGGAAGAATGGGCCATTTAGGTTGAATGGTCCAGTTCATGCAAATCGTGGACAATTATTCTCTTCCATGCTTTAAGAAGAATATTCCAAATGTTTCATGGATGATGTTTAATCCTTCCTCGAGTAGATGTTCTTCTAGATCCCTACATGAACGACTCACCAGACACATTGTTGATATCGATGATATGATTGTTGTGAGACTATATGTCATTAGACAATAGTTGTATAAGTTAATATGGTGGATGTGATCCCATTATAAAGTGACTATGTATCACCTAGTTAGTAGCCATGGTGCTACTAGGGAGTGGTTGTGTACCACCGATAGTGAAAAATATAGAAGTTGTACGCTACCATTTGATTGCCATGGAGACTACCACTATGTTGAGATGTTTGTCACCTAGATTGATAGTCAATGTGTTGATGGACAAACATCTCTCTAGGAAGAGAATGGTCATGGAAGAACTAATTGTTGGTGGAAAGACATTCTCCATGTGGAGAATGGTCTAGGTTGAAATATTATTGATGTATCATGGACTAACATTATCCGGGAGTACGCTTATTGGTCCAAGTTGAATAGTCCGCACCCTAAGGACATGGTGTCTCGATTAGGGTGGTTGATAAGGGACCGACATTTCTAAGGAATATGGGTAGATATTGATCTCTATGGTACATATGACCGATTAGAAAATAGTCATCCAAGATTGAAATTTCTTTGTGGTGAATGGTCCCCGATCCCATAGGTGGATTTCCTAACATCCTGGGAGGACTAACATCTCTTCTAGGACATAGGTCCGGAACATTAGGAGAATGATCCTTGTAACCCATTGTGGGATTTTAGCATATGTTGAGACAATTATTCTTCTAGGACCTATGTAGAAGAATGGTTCCAGTCACCGCTGAGTGAGTGACTTTTCAACATCATGCCCAATTACCTAGATGCAGGATGGCCCCCCAGAGATGATGTGAAGCTGATGTTATTAGATGATACCTGATAGTGGTTATAAGCTTGCTCAAGGAAGTTTATCTAATGGATCACGAGATATCCCATGTGGCTATTATAATGCTAAATTCAGTTGAATGGTATTTTGTGCTCAAGACCATTGCTCCTTTAACACCTCCTAGCTTGTAGAGGGAGGATGATATTATGTTAGATGATATTAACCTCATGTAGCCTTGACAAGTCTACAATATTCTGGGAAGCAAGAGAAACTCTAGAAGATTAGGAAATAACCTTAGAAGACAAGTCAATTCAAGATAATAATTTATATTAAATTTTATCCCCAGAAGTTGGTAGAAGTTGGAACTAACGAGTCACCGAGGACCATAAATAAGAGGGTGCTAGAGATCATTTGTCACACTCACTCTCACGGTTGTATAAGGAAAAGTGGTGCACATGACTAGAGGAGAGATGCAACTTCTATAGTGGTGACTTGGTATTTAGTTATGTTTGGATCTCTCTGCCTGGTATGTTAGCTCTAGAGAGGTAATGCCTACCCTGGTTGGCTATTAGCTCTAGGGGTCGCTTCCAAAATTATTCTGTCTGCCAAGGTTAAAGGTGCTCTGGCCGGGTGGGAATTTGTTCCTATGGTTAAAGGACATTGATATATTGTTCATGAAACGAGCAATAATCCTTTATTCTGAAATAATCTAATCTTGGCCACGTTGGAATTTACAAAAACATTTATCAGGGAGTCTCCATAGTTTTAGGGCCATGGAATTCAGGCAATTCTTAATGCAAGAAGGAAGGCCCCTTGCATTTGAAAGCAACTACAACTTAAAGGAAAAAAATTAGTCAAACCTATTTAAGGAAAAAGAAATGTTGTCCATAATACATGCAGTTCGTGATATGGCTCCTTTACCTAATAGGAAGACACTTCAAAGTAAACAAATATGATAGTTTCTTAAGTACTTCTTGGAGAAACAATTGTCTTCATAATATAAAAAAAAATGGGTTACAAAGATTCTAGGTTATGACTTCGAAATTACCTACAAATGGGAAAACATAATATTGTGGTAGATGAAATTTCAAGGAAAGAAGAAACAAAAGGTTCACTATGTGTTATTTCTATCTCGCAATCTGATTGGGTGGAAGAAACAACGTATAGAATGGAAGCAAGATCAAGAGGTATGCAAGATCATTCAACAACTCCAAGAACCTTATAATTCATTAGATAATTTTGTATGGAAGAATGATTTGCTATGGTAACATGATCACCTATATTTATGTAAGAATTTCTAACTCAAACAAAAGGTCCTTCTTTGGAATTGCACTCTTCTCTTATAGGAGGACATTCGAGATTCTTGGAAACATACCACATGATCAGAAGGAATTTTTCTAGGAAGGTATTATTAGAAAACCCATGTTAAAAAAATTATTTGACCTGCTTGATTTGCTCACAACAAAACAAGGAGAGACAATCAATATGTGCTATGTCTCCTAAAATCCATTAGCTATACCAAGTCAATGTTGGGAAGAAGTTTCAATGATTTTATATATTTACCCAAATCCAAAGGAAATACTTTCATCATGGTGGTAGTGGGTCGACTCAACAGTATGCCCATTTTTGCTCTTTTTCTCATCCTTTTAAAACAAGAATACCACCACAAAACATGGAAACAATTAAAACTACACCTGCATCCAAGATTATTGTAGTGATAGAGATCCAATTTTCACTAGAAAATTTTGAACTGAATACTTCTCTTTGTTTGGGTACTCAATTGGCTCAAAACACATCGTACCACCCTCTAATCCGATGGGAAAAACTAAGATTGTGAATAAATTTCTAGAAGGATATTCTCATTGCTTTGCATCAGGTAAACATAGACAATGGGTCAAGTAGTTTCCCTTGACGGAATGGTGGTACAACACATCCATCCATACTTCAACAAAAAGGCCCCAATTTCTGGAAATTTATGGATATCATCCCTCATCCATCACATAACCCCTTGGAAAGGGAATACAAAGGTTCAAGCAATGGAGGAACAATATAGGGAACCAAATAAGAGGTTCTCAACCATTGAATATCAACTCTTGTAATGGCAATGTCAGGAAGAAACACAATAAGATCAAAGACCTGAGCAGGATGGAATTTGAAGTGAGAAATTGGGTATTCGTTAGGCTACAACCATACACACAAATTTCCCTCAATAAAAAAGAGGATGATAAATTAGCACCCAAGTATAATGACCCCTATAAGGTTTTGTAAAGGATTAAGTATGGGTTACAAATTTGAGTTGCCTCTATTCACTTGTACATCTAATCTTCCATGTTTCCTTCTTTAAAGAAGGTGATTGGTAAATAAGATCCATTCAAACATTTTTACCATATATTAATGAAGAATGGAAAATCATACTCATAACTAGAAACAATAATTTCTGAAATAAGGGATTATGAAGTTAATAATTAGAGCAATTGGCTGAAAGTACCCTCACAAATGGAAGAACCTACCTATGGAAGAGGCAACATGGGAAGATGAGTTATTCATGAAAAAAACTCCCACAATTAGTCAAGTGTTGAAGACAACACTTATTTGAAGGTAGAGGCATGTTAAGGCCTAGACAAAACCTCATGTTATACATAAAATCCCTTATTAAACCTTAGATATTGAATTCATTACATTTATAGTGCTATAATTGTATACGTGATAGAAACCTTCATTGCACTCTTTCATTATAGTTGTACCCTTTATCATATATATATATATATATATATATATATATTCTTAGGATCATCTTATCATATTTCATATTATATTTTAAATTGATATACCTGTAAAGGAAGTTTCTAAAATGAATTATATTCATTAAATTTTTTTTTTTTTTTTTTTTTTTTTTTTTTTTTTTTTTTTTTTTTTTTTTTTTTTTATTTTTAAAAAATATAATATGTCACCACTACTTATCAAAAGTTTTCATATAAATCAACTCTAAAATTTCATTAAATTAAACTTTAATATAAAATACTTATAAATTTATTTAAAAAATCCAACTCCTAAACGTTTTGTCTTTTCAAATCCCCATACATGTGTATATACTTACTTTTACTTTATTTTTTACCATATTGATTCCTTTCTCTTTACTTACATTATTCTCTATCATGTAATTTTTTTTGTTTTTAATTATATTAATTATTTTCATTATTTTATGTGATATAAAAATCCTTTTGTGATTTCAAACTTCCAAACCTATAAAACATATAATTGATAAAACATAATTGATAGAAAATATAATTCCACCATCCATAATTGTAAATTAATTATCATCCGTAAAAATAATTAAAAATTTGAAACAATAATTTTACGTTGACATAAACTAATAATGAAAATTTTAATAATGACATATTAATACACAAAATTGTATTACCATATTAGTTAACCTTACAAAAATAAATATGAATAATACCCAACAAGTATCACAAGCATGATGAATCACCAATATAGGTATTATAAGAATTGATGAACATTAAGAACCTCATAATAAAATAATTATGAGTAATACCCAACAAATATCACAAGTATCACAAGCATGATGAATCACCAATATAGGTCTTATAAGAATTTATGAACATTAAGAACCTCATAATAGAAAATTAATGACTAATCAATATATACATATATATATTATAGTGAGAAGGCTGATGAAGGAATTAGGATGGTATATATTTTAGTTACACTCTTTGAAGCAAATAAATTATCTTTTTCGTCATAAATCTGATAAGAATTTCACATAAATTTTAAGTCCGAGGAAAGTTCTAATGTAGTCCAAGGTTTGTGCATGGTGAAACAATGTTGTTATGGGCTTTGTCCAATTTTGAATCAACCTATATTGTAAAAAATAATTGATTAGAATTCAGAATCAATGATAACTTGAATTTTCTTTATTGCCAAATTCTAAGAACTTGAGGGAAGTTTATGTTAAGACCTAGAAAAAACCATGTATTATGTGTGAAACCCCTTATTAAGCACTAAATATTGAATTATTACATTTATAGTGTTATAAGTGTATGTCTAATTAGAACCCTTCATTGTAATTGTAAATCTTTTCTCCCATATATATATATATACATATATATATATATATATATAACAATGTTAGCTATGGGCTTTGTCCAATTTTGAATTAACTTATATTGTAAAAAATAATTTATTAGAGTTCAGAATCAATGACAACTTGAATTTTCTTTATTGCCAAATTCTAAGAACTTGAGGGAAGTTTATGTTAAGACCTAGAAAAAGTTCTTGCATTATGTGTGAATCCCTTATTAAGCCTCTAGATATTGAATTATTACATTTATAGTGTTATAATTGTATGTCGGCTAGAACCCTTCATTAAAATTACTGTAATTGTAAATTCTTTGTATCATATATATATATATATATATATATATATATATATATATATATATATATATCAATGAGACCTAGTCTTAGGATCATCCATCTTATTTGGTCTCATACTGTATACTGAATTGGATATATTGTAAAATGAGGTTTCCCCTTTGAAGTAGACTCTATTCATCGATTTTTTTATCATTTTTTAAGGCATTGGATCATAACATTTGGTATCAAAGCATCGATCCTAGGGTTTTTCTTCTCCAAGTAAGTCATCTTAAAAAAAATTCTATAATTTTTTTTTGGGACGATTCAGGTGGCAAAACTTAGAGGTTATTTAGAAGACATATCCAACCATCTATGGTATAAATTTAAGCTTATGGGTCATTATACTTTCGAAGATATAGCCTATGGAAGATAGGGTTTTTAACTAGTCTTAAACATGTGTTCTGAGTAAAATAATCATATATTCTTCAGCGAGGATCCAAATTTAGTAAGACTAGTTGCATTGAAAAGAGGATAGTCCATAGTATTTTTGGTACAATTTTCAGAATCAAGTATTAAATATTGGACACATGGCATTCCATACATGTTTTCTCTCCAGGAAAGGCCAAAACTCAACAAGGATTGGGAAAGTTACCATAACTTTCACTTGGCACATCAAATTTTGGCCAGACCTATGGCATTGCAGAGAAGACATATAAGAGTGTTATAACCTAAAATTTCATACTTAGAAGGGACAAAAAATCATAAATACATCATAAGGAAGCTCTGCTAGGAGGACAAACTCCAAATTAAGGGTTTGAAAGGTATCTAACTTACAATTGGCATAAATTTTTATTGGAATATCTGTTTTTGGTGTTTCAAATTTGTGAAAAGAAGAAAACAAGGAGAATTGTTGTTTTCTCACATGGCTCCAAAGGCTTCTCCAAAATGTACTTCACCAACAAAACATCCAAAGAGCTCAACCATGACTCATGATGAAATCCAAGAGATTTATCACCAAATGGACAAGAAAATCACTAAAAATAGGGAACAAACGGAAAACAAGATCACTGAAAATACGAAACAGATGGAGAAGAATATGAATGAAAATAAGAATGACATGAAAACGAAGATGTATGAAAATAAGGAAGAGATGAAAATAAATATGGATGAAATGGAAAAGAAGATGGATAAGAAGATAAATGAAAATAAAGAAGAAATACAAAAATCCATGAAGGAATTGCAAACTTCCTTGTCATCCATGATCTTTCAGGATCTAGATGAGAGACTCCCTAAAGGAGATATCAAAATTCAAGGAGCTCGAGAAAATAAAGGTAGTATTCAGGTTGAACAACCTGTCGATAATAAGCAATTTTCAAGTGGATTTAACTCTAATAGTAGAGTTAATTATCGCAGGGGTCCTAAATTCAACTTTCCCGAGATTGAATTAAAGAAGTTTGATGGAACAAAGGTTTTTACCTAGGTGAACCAAATAGAACAATATTTTGAACTGCATAATATTATGGATGATAATAAAAGGATTCACATGACAACTTTGAACTTTGAGATAAAATCATATCAATGGTATCAATGGGTAGTTAAATGGAAGCCTCATTTTTATCATTATACTTGGGGTTTATTTACAAGAGACTTAGAAACACAATATGGGAAAGTTTGGGAACATGACTAATTCAATCAATTGACAAGAATAAAACACTTAAGTGATATTGGAGATTATAATTCATAATTCTAGGTATTGGCCACAAAGGTGGATGACATAAGTGATGAACATTTGTTGGAATCTTACATGGGTGGATTAAAATAAGACATTAAACACGATCTTTTCTTAATACATCTTGCAAATATCATGGAAGTTATGCAATTTGATTGTCATATTCAAGCCAAGAATAAGGTTACACACAAGTCTACCTTAGGAGCATACACAAAAAGAAGGGATCATTTTGGTTATCACAAGACAAGCATACCTCAACCGACAAGGTTGACACCTCAACAAATGCATGAAAAAATATAAAAAGGACTATGTTTCAATTGTGGCAATAAGTACAATAAGGGGAATAAATGTGGTGAGAAGAAATTATTCTACATATACTGTGAAGAGGAAGAAGATCAAGAATTGTAACTGCCACAAGATCCAGATCTCGAAGAGATTGCTCCAACAATATATTGTCATGCATTGGACAACATCAATACACCACCAACCCTCAAGATACAAGAATACATCAAAAAGAAAAAGGTAACAATATTGATTAATTCTGGTAGTACCCACAATTTCATTAATTACAAATTGGCAAAAGATCTCAATTGCTTTGTATATCTCACACCAGAGTTTCAAGCTATGATTGCATATGGAGGTACCATAAATCGATCAAGGAAATTCCATAGTGTTAATCTCAACATGGAGGGGTATTTTTTGGATAGCCCCATGATTTCCATCCAAATGGGTGGTGTTGATGTTGTATTAGGGGTCTAATGGTTACAAACATTGGAAACAACAACCCTTAATTTTAAAGATATTTTCATAAGATTTTCCTCAGATGATAAGGAAATTGAGCTCAAAGGTATCCAATGGAAACCCTCTAAAGTGATAAGCTCTAATAGCATGAAAAAAATACTCAAAAAGGGACACTAGGGTGAAATTGAACAATTGTGCTCACTTGATGTTCAAACATCTATATCCTCTACTCCATTAAATCTCCAAATAGTTTCAACAATCATTCCAAGGTATTTGGTGAAATCCCTCAGGGTCTTCCACCTGCTTGAGATCATGACTATGTTGTTCATTTGCAACCAAGAAGTGTACCACCAAACATTAGGCCTTACAATTATCCATATGCACAAAAGAGTGATATTGAGTGCATGATCTAGGAAATGTTAGAGGTCGACATCATTCAACCTAGCCAAAGTTCCTTCTCTTCACTAGTGGTGATGGTTACAAAAAAGGATGGTCCATGGCATATGTGTCAAGATTATAGAAAACTTAACAAAATGACCATCAAATTTTAGTTTCCTATTCCTGTCATTGATGAATTATTAGATGAATTGCATGGAGAAAAATTATTTACTAAGCTTGATCTTCATTCAGGATATCATCAAATAATAATGAGGCAGGAAGACATTCTTAAAACAACTTTTATAACACTTGAAGGTCATTATGAGTTGTCGGTTGTGCCATTTCGATTTACTAATGCACCTTCAACATTTCAAAGCTTGATGAATTCTATTTTCAAGCCCTTCCTTAGAAAATTTGTGTTAGTATTTTTTGATGATATACTAATCTACAACAAATTTTGGGAAGAGCATGTACAACATGTTGACATCGTATTACAACTATTAGAAGAGCAACAACTTTATGCAAAGCCTTCCAAGTGTGTCTTTGGTGTTCAAGAAGTAGAATATTTGAGTCATATTGTATCTCATGAAGGTGTAAAAGTGGACCTTAACAAAATTAAAGCTATAAAGGAATGGCCAATTCTCAAAACCTTAAAAGAAACTTAGAGGATTCTTAGGATTGATAAGCTATTACCACAAGTTTTCTAAGAACTATGGTCAAATAGTAGCACCTCTAACAACATTATTAAAGAATGAATTATTTTCTTGAACCGAAGAAGCAACCAAAGCTTTTGAAAACTTAAGGAGGTTATTTGTACAACTCTCGTTCTGACCACATATGACTTTACAAAAACATTTGTTGTGGAGTATGATGCCTCAGACCATGGAATTGGTGCAATTTTAATGCAAGAAGGAAGGCCCCTTGCATTTGAAAGCAACCAACTTAAAGGAAAAAACTTAGTCAAACTCATTTATGAAAAGAAATGTTGGTCATACTACATGGAGTTCAGAAATGGTGTCTTTACCTAATAGGAAGATACTTCAAGGTAAAAACAAATCAGGATAGTTTGAATTACTTCTTGGAGCAACAGTTATCTTCATAACAACAATAAAAATGGGTTACAAAGATGCTAGGTTATGAATTTGAAATTATCTACAAAAAAAAGAAAACATAATGTTGTGGCAGATGCCTTTTCAAGGAAAAAAGAAGAAACAAAAGGTTCACTATGTGTTATTTCCATTCCACAATTTAATTGGGTGGAAGAAGCAATGATAAAATGGAAGCAAGATCAAGACGTATGCAAGATCATTCAACAACTCCATGAGGACCCCAGTAAATTAGATTATTTTGTATGGAAGAATGATTTTCTATGGTATCATGATCGCCTATATTTATAAGAATTCCCAACTCAAACAGAAGGTCCTTTTTGAATTGCACACTTATCCTATAGGAATAAATTCATGATTCTTGAAAACATACCACGGGATCAAGAAGGATTTTTTCGAGGAAGGTCTTAAAAATTATGTTGAAAAGTTTGTGTATGAATGTTTGGTCTACCAGCAGAATAAGGGAGAGACAATCAAGACACCTGGTATCTTACAACCATTAGCTATACCAAGTCAATGTTGGGAAGAAGTTTCAATGGATTATATTACAGGTTTACCCAAATCCGAAGGAAATACTGTCATCATGGTAGTAATGGATTGACTGACAAAGTATGCCCATTTTTTTTCTCTTTCTCATCCTTTTAAAGCAAGTATAGTCACCAGAAAATTCATGGAAACAATTCAAAATCTACATGGAGTCCCCAAGATTATTGTAAGTTATAGAGATCCAATTTTCACTGGAAATTTTTGGATTGAATTATTTTCTTGTTTGGGTACTCAATTGGTTCACAGTGCATCGTACCACCCTCAATCAAATGGGAAAACTGAGATTGTGAAAAAATTTCTAGAAGGATATCTTCGTTACTTTGCATCTGATAAGAAAACACAACGGGTCAAGTGGTTGGCCTTGACGGAATGGTGGTACAACACATACTTCCACACTTCAACAAAAATTTCCCCATTTTTGGAACTTTATGGATATCATCCTCCATCAATTACATGAACCTTGAAAGGGAATACAAAGGTTCAAGCAGTGGAGGACCACATAGGGAACCAACAAGAGGTTCTCAAACTATTGAAGGACAACTTGGTTATGGCATAAAATATGATGAAACAACATATGATCAACATTGAAGTGAAAGGGAATTTGAAGTGGGGGATTAAGTATTTCTGAGGTTACAACCATATAAAAAGATACCCCTCAAGCAACAAATGAAGGACAATAAATTAGCACCCAAATATTATGGCCCCTACAAGGTTTTGTAAAGGATTGGAAGTATGGCTTACAAATTGGAGTTGCCTCCCTCTTCCCATGTACATCCAGTGTACCATGTTTCTTTCTGAAAGAAGGTAATTGATAACAAGATCCTAGTCCAAACAATTTTACCAGAGATTAATGAAAAAGGGAAATTCATACTAGAACCAGAAACAATCCTTGAAACAAGGATTAAGTAGTTGAGAAATAGAACAAATATAAAGTACCTCGTTAAATGGAAGAACCTACTAGTGGAAGAGGCAACATGGGAAGATAAGTTCTTCATGCAAAAACACTCATAGTTAGTCAGCGTCGAAGACACCACTTGTTTGAAGGGGAGGGACATGTTAAGAAGTAGACAAAGCCTCATGTTATGGGTAAAATCCCTTATTAAGCCGTAGATATTGAATTATTACATTTATAGTGTTATAATTGTATGTTGGCTAGAACCCTTCATTGTACCATTTGTCTTATATATATATGAGACCTATTCTTAGGATCATCTTATCTGATCTCATATTATATTTTGAATTGGATATACTGTAAAAAGAGGTTTTCCCCTCGAAATGGACTATATTCATTAACTTTTTAGCATTTTTTAAGGTGTTGAATCATAACTTATTTAAATTAAAACTTTAAAAAATTATGATATTTCATCAATACTTCTCAAAATCTTTCATAAAAGTTAACTCTAAATTTTCATTAAATTAAACTTTAATATAAATTAAATTTAAAATTATTTTATAAATTTATTTAAAAAATAAAATAAAAAATTTGTCTAAAATAATTTTATAAATTTACTTTTCGGTAGAGATATTTTTTTGTCTTTTAAAACTCTTAAACTATATATATATATATATACTATTTTTCATCATATCATATTGATTCCTTTCTCTTTGCTTATAATATTCTCTATTTTTTAATCATATTGATTATTTTTTTCATTATTTTATTTCTTTTCAAACTTTTGCATTTAATCAATAAAAAATATTATTCCACCATAATTAAAAAAAATTGAGAATAATAATTTTACCTAGATATAAATTATATAAATTGATAATGAGAATTGTAATACATATTATATTAATAAAGAAAATTGTAACACATATTATATTAATAATGAAAATTGTAATAAGTTCACTCAAAAAAATAAAAAATATTGTAATATCCAACAAATATCACATCACAAACATGATGAATCACCAATATAGGAAGTGGATATCAATAGATATACGCAATAAGCGACACTTAGTAGTGGTTGATGACTATATACATTGCCTCGTGGAATGTCTTATAAGATGAATCACCCATATAGGAAGTGGATATCAATAGATATAAGCAATACGCAACACTTAGTAGTGGTTGATGACTATATACATTGCCTCGTGGAATGTCTTATAAGAGTTATAATAAACATTAAGAACATTGCAATAGAATATTAATGAGTAATCACTATATATATTAGTAACATGCATGATGGAAGGAATTAGATGATATATATTTTAGTTAGTTAATTTTGTAGTAAATAAATTATATTTTTGGTAATAAATTTGATAAGAATTTTGCAGAAGTTTAAGGTTTGTGCATGGTGAAACTATGTTGTTAGGAGTTTTATCCAATTTTGAATCAACCTATATTATAAAAAATAATTGATTAGAGTTCGAAATTCATGATAACTTGTATTTTCTCTATTGTTGAATTCCAAGAACTCGAGGGAAGTTTGTTACATGATTAGGCACTTCCATATATACTTTAGTAAAATTAAAAAAACTTCCCTTGTAGTTATAGCAAAAAAAAAATTTCAATCAAGTACAATCGATACTTAATATTTATATAGATAGATAGATGGAAAGATAGATGTACTTATTAAATTGAGTATGAAACTGAATGACTATATGGGACACCAAACTTCACATTTTATATGTCATTTTTCAAAAAATTACGATAACTAGAGCTCGCAATGTAATGGCAAAACCCAAACCATGGACTTGATCTATTTAATTGGATATGAGTGTTAGAATAATAGGTGTGCTCGTTTCACCATAGAAAATATAGCAATATTTTCACCCAACCATAGGCACAAAGGCCACCCCCGAGCACCTTAACCTTGACAGACAGAATAATTTTGGAAGCAAACCCTAGAACCAATAGCCAACCAAGGTAGCATACCAAGAAGAAAGTCCAAACCATAACCAGACAGAAAGTCCAACCATAACCAAAGACCAAGTCACCATTGCAGCAACTGCAACTCTCCTCCAGTCATGCGCACCACTTGTCCTTATGCAGTTGTGAGAGTGAGTGTGACAAATGATCTCTAGCGCCCTCTTATTTATAGTCCTCCAAGTGACCTAACTAGGTTGACTTCTCCTTCTAGAGGATAATAATTTAATATAAATTATTATCTTGAGTTGACTTGTCTTCTAAGGTAATTTCCTAATCTTCTAGGGTTTGTCTTGCTTCCCA